>JABUQX010033259.1:0-20000 GCA_015478945.1 Trachelipus rathkii
AGAGAGATCTTTGTTAGTTAGTGGCCCTAGCATTTACATTTTCTAAGATCTTCCATCCTGATATTTTGTCTTAACTCTAATTTGTCTTCTTTCTATCCTCTTCATTTTTTCTATCTACTGTTCAGTCAGATGGCATGTTAAGTAATTCCTTAAAATAGTTCTCTTTGCAGTGCTGGTTCCTCCACCGGTCTCTCTCTATTCCTGAACTACACTTTCCATCCGAAGCCTTACTCCAAGTTATTGGGCTTCGTCTTATTCCGAATCTTTAATCTCTTCTTCCGAAAGAGTTTACTTCTCTCTTGCTGTATAGTTAGACACAAATCTTTCACTCATCACGTTGTAGTTTGTCCGTTTCGTTCATGCGCCGTTCTCTTTTGGCAAGCTTGTCTAACTTTTCATTTTATAACTTTCATTTCGCACTTGTCTTGTATTCCTCCCATTTGTAGCCTATGACCTAATTAATAGCTTTATATGATATGTGTTGCAATAAACTTCTTGTTTTTTTTCTCTGTTGTATTATAATAATCATGCTAATTCTTTGTCACTCCAGTCTATGTCACTTCCTTTTCTTTTTTTATCTATCCTTCGGATCTCAATTACTTTTTAGTTCGACATCCCACAAATCTTTGCTTGTGCTGCATTCAGTATTGTTATCCTGTTATAAAGCATTCCATTTCGCTCTTGAGACTCATTTCTTTCGTCAATCTTCTTGTCATTATTTTCGCTCATTTTTCTTTTTATCTTATATTATTCTTTTGCTTATTGTTTTGTGAATTTATTCATGTGTCTTTCAGTTTTCTAAATGTTCCATCAATTGTCTTCTTTGTTACATTTAGAATTTCTATACACTTGTGTGTAGAATTTCAATCTTGTTTTCTTTCCAATCCGTTCTGCTCTGAATCACCCTCTAATTATCGTTGTTGCTTCTAGCTAAATATGTTCGAGTGATAGGTAGTAATTGTCCCCTTGCTTGCATCTTCCTTATATTGATACAGATTCAGCGTCCAGACATAACGCATCCTGTATCATTTCTTTATGCCACTATTGACTCGATTGGTATTATTTTATTTGTAGTCTTCCTCTTATTATACGCATGGTATATGGATCCGTATTTTAGGTATAGTCTTTTGGCAAGCTTGCATTAATCTTATAACGGAATAATTTCCCCGCGTTTTTGTGTTTTGCCTTGTACTTTGTGCCTAAAAGGGCCTATACAGGTTCTTGTTTTGGAAACTTGTACATAACCCCGCCTTTTGCGTTGTAATCACCTTACAGGTCATTTTACTTTATCATTTGCCTTGAATATTTACTACTCGAGAACAATTCGTTTAGTTATTCTCATAAAACACCTCATCCTTTATCTTTCCTCAGCCCCTATCATGTTTATCTGGGCAATATGCACTTATCAAATACCTTTTCAGTCTTTCACTTCTTCAGTTTCATTTTTATTCTCACATTTATAAATTTTTATAATAATTTAATCTTTCTTCTACATATTTCCGCATTTATGATTGCTCTTTCATTAATTTATTCGTCTATATTTCTTCTCTATTGCTTCTGACCCTTGTCTCACTCACCTTCTTGAAACTATGTGTCCCCTGTAACTCCAATCAATTTCCTCTTAAATTGGCTTTAGTCTTTTGTTTCTACTTAAAGTCCTTTAGAATAGATCCTTTTATTGCCACTTTCCCTTTAAGATCCACAGCGCTAACCTCTTCTCTCGTCGTTACCCTTTTGCTGTCTCAGCATTTACCGTCCTCTATACATTCAAACAAAGACAATTTATTATCGAAGGATTTGTTCTCTATTTTTCGGCACTTTTCCATCCTTTGTTTCTAGTAATCTGTTTTGGTGTCGTTTTTATGTTTTTTCTCCTTTTGGTGGCTCTTTATTCATTAGTTGCATTTTGTATATATATGATATATATATATATATATATATATATATATATTATATATATATATATTATATATTATATATATATATGATATATATGATATTTATTTATATTATATATATATTAGTATTTTTATATCTAGAAAAAAGACAGTAAGAATGCCACATTGGGCCGTTTGAGTATTCTGTCTAGTTAAGTATTTCTAATAATATAATACAATCTAGGCCTTAACCCAAACAACATGTTCAAAATCCCGGCATCAATGAATCCTATAGGCTTATAATAAAGTTGTTAAAGGCTAATCATACACAAATTTACTACCAAATTAGCATAAAACTATTAGACTATTATATACTTATGCATAAAATTATTTCTACGAAAAGTAATTTAAATGGATCTTGGTGTCCAGTGCATGTGCAGTTTAACCCATAATGCTTGATATTTATTACCGCTCGACATTGTCTTTGTCTTAATTTATGAGTTATGTGCGATACTCTTTACCATTCCAAATACCAAATTTAATTTTTCCTCTATTAAATATTGCTTGCAAGTAAGGTTCGCAACTCTCTAACGATACTGTCCGTGCGGCAAAATCATTCTAGAAATTAGCAACCATTCGTATTATCTCTAATGGGTGTTTGTCTTTATGTTCAAGATGATATTGCATTATGCCTTTCTAAATTTTCTTATTGTTTCCTAGTTTCCCTTCCTTGTTTATCTATATTATTTGATATTTTTTTTTTAGTCTCAAGTATTAGCGAGAGGGTTGGTATATTTTTGTAGACTTGCTTATCATGTTTCCTCTCTAAGAAGATCTTCTCTTACAGGAAATTATATTTCTTAAACTCCTTTTAATTCCTCCTATTCCATTGAGTAGTCTTTACTTCTTTCTCAAGGGTTCATGATTATTATTTATTTGCAGAGTATGGTGTTGTCTTTTATTTTTCTTTTTGCTCTCTCTCTCACACTTCTGATATGATTTATATTTTGTTCTTTTTATCTGTTATATTTATATAGTTTGGTCGTCTTGCCAAACTTTTGTGCAGTTTCGAGTGACTAGCTAATTTACTTTGCCTGATACAGTTATGCTTACTATTATTATTTTATTTTTCTTTGATTTTTTTACCCTCTCATTAATTTTTTGTAAATGGTTTTGCTTGTTTAGTTTTATATACTCTTTTATCTATTTTATTGTAGCAGTGTATTTGAAAATTAGTGACTACCCTACAATTGCAGATTGTGCTCTTTATATATGTATATATGTATATATTTTTTATATATATATATTATTATTATTTAGTATATACTTATATATTATGTATATATTATGATAAATATTTGATTATTTGTATAGGATATGTATATTATATTATGATTATATTTATTTATATATTATTATATTTTCTCAGCCTTTGCTCTATTCTCTAATTCTCCTTTGTATTGATATGGTGCTATGCATTGGTTCGTCGGGAGTGGTTGTTGCTGCTTACGAAATCCTCTCCATTGTCTTTCTGGTCAATAATCCAGCATTCTCAAATGACGTTTCCTGTCACATTCTTCTGCAACGCTCGCTACCTCTCTTCTACCATCTTTTGCTTTGTTCGCTCTAACGGTTGTTGTTGTCGCTCCCATCTAAACTTTTAGGGTCGTTTGCGTACATTGTGCTTCTTACTTGCCCTACGAGTATATTCCATTTTTTTCTCAGTCATATTCTTCTGGGGTCGCTCTCGTTGCTACCTCCATTTCCTACCTTTAACATGTCACGTTATACCACGCGCAGCTGTCCTCTTCTCCACATAGCTTCTATGCCACGCTTCTCATGTCGCATAAATTCGCCCTAATCTCATTCTCCTACTGTCTCTTCTTGTACTCCTCTAATCAGTCACAAACACGCGCATCTCGCACGTCTCCAACTTGCTCTTTGCTCTGCGTATTAAGTAGCCGCATGCTTCATGTCCATTTAACATCATATTGTTTCTCGGCAATTATATTATGTGTGTACATTGCGACCATCTGTTGATCTCGTTTCGAAAATTGCTTCTTTCCTTCATAATGGGGAATAACGATTGCTGTTGTGCGGCCGCATTAATTAAATTTTCCCTATATCTCTTATTTATATTCCTTTAACATTGGTGTATTGTGTTTTTCCTTCTACAAATGAGTGCATTGCTACCTAAAAATATGTTTAATACTTGTGACTGCCGCTATTCATTCATCAGCCTTTTTCTTTAACCCTCATCTCAAGTAGTTACCTTATCATTCAACCCTGGGAGTGCATGCGTGCCACCTTATCCTCGATCGGACATCTACCTTTTCTGTCTTTTTCCGCTCATGATGTATCTCTCTATACCTTCCTCGCTCCTGTCCACCCCTTTCCAAAAAACCTTTCGCAGAAAATTTAAGCAGTTCTCTCTTAATTTTTGTGCAAACAACACCATATTCTTGTCCGCGTTATTCCAAACCTCTTCATTTATCCACTTTTCTGTCTTCAACTTGCGATCTTTCACAACTGTCCCATTGGTATATGAATGAACAGAAAATTGAATGAACAGCTACTTGCTCCCTTTTTATTTTTCTTGCTTCACTCCGCCGTTGTGAAACATTCAAACCATTTTCCCTTCACCATGACATGGTCTTTACTGTCTGTCACTTCCTGTCTACATAAGTGCTTTTTAATGTTCTTTTAACAATTTCTCAGGTACTTACACCATACTCAAATGTCTTCTCAGTTTCCCGTCCACAAGTAACTCCCCTTTGGCAACTTAACTATCAAAAGCCTTTTCTAGGTCTAACGAAGCTTGCATAAGGTATTTTCTTTTGAAATTCCAATTCTTTTCAACTTATCATTCTTTCAAAGCAAACACTAAGTCTATTAGTCGATCTTCCCCGGTCTGAATTCCATTGCTTTGCTCTACTTCTGTCTAGCTTATCTCTATCCACCTTCGTCGTTCAGTCTTCTCTCCCTATACTCCACTTTTCAAACTAGGTCTTGTCGCAGGAATGGTGCAAACGTTATATTTTATTGAACCAATCTACTCTCCTCATTATGATTTCCCACTTCTGTTTTTATCGCCTTTTTTTTATATATTTTGTTGGTTGGCAGTAGATTGTTGCCCTACTGTTTTTTGTTCCATTCACTTTCGGAGGTAAACCAGTCTCTTTCTATCTCTTTCTCATCTTTTCATTCACATTAGAACCCATTAGAAACATTTCCTTTTCTTTTTTTTTTTGGGGTCTGACTGTGTTGTGCTTGTCGCTGTGTCAACTCCCATTTTTTTCTTCAGCATCTGGCTGTCAATATTCCATCTCTCTTCCTGCCGCGCTTCCACTCTTCATACCTTCATTGCCACCATGATGTTTATCTATACTCATCCTCCGTGATCGAGCCACTCCTCTGCGCTATTGCCATTCGTCACCAATGCCCCTCTATCAAATCAGGTTCTTTCTTTTTTTGCAGTCTCTGCCTCTGCTATATTTAATATGTTTTATAATTATTAATAATATTTATGATATAGTATATATATTATATATTATTCTTATGTATATTTATTTTATTTAATTTATTATATATTATATAGATATTTTATATTATTATATATCTATTTTATTTATATTTATAGTTTATATATCTTTATTTTAATTTTATTGTTGTCACTTTCCACTGTTTAAAGCCGTCCAATAAAACACGAGTAAATTTCTTATTTCAGTGAAGACTGCGGGAATGAGTATATAAGAAAATTTTTTGATTTTTTAGCCTTTATAATTTAACAAAACAATGGCAGCGAGGGTTGACGTAGATTTGGTCGTTCAGGAACAAGAGAAATATGGGTGGAGTATTACAGGTTTAATTGTATGCCAATGAGAATAAGCAGTACCTTTTCCATTAAGGAATGTTTAATTGGGAATATTTAAGATGGTTTTAAACTTGTGTTTGTGGCAATGGCAGTTATTTCAAGCTAGGATTTCCTTCAGGATCCGCCTTTTGCAGAATCGGTGTCAGAGGCTCAGTGGCGATATTAGGTTTTGAAAGCGAAGGTTTGATTTGTGCACATGATGTTTATTTTCCCTTTCGAAAGAGATGAGTGACATCCTTACTATTGGGATTCAACTTCTAATGGCTTCACTTCTGGGGGGTACGATCGAAGGGCTCCTAGTGGAGATTTACGGATTTCTCCTCATTATTGGATTCGAATTCTAATAGATGTAGTAGATAGTTTGTGGGGAAGGACTAACCATTTTATAGCCATACGTGTCATGGGTCCGATCTATTTCTTCAAGCTTCGATCGGTATATTTAGGGGTAAATATGTAAGTATTCGTGAATCAGGTTGATTCTTTGCGATTAGCAGCACCTTTGTCCGAGGTTTATGTGTGGATGGCTGTTATTTGTTTATACTTGAACAGGTCATAGTTTATCTTACTGCCGATTTGACAAGTGTCGTTTTCACATTGGTTGTTTTTAATATGCTTGTGTCTGTAGTTGTTAATGTTTTTGTTTCATTTTCTTAGAATTGTAGTTCCTAGATAATATTTGATCATTTGTGAGGTTTATTAGGTAAATTGGGCTTTGAACAGTTATTATTAGGTTAGGTACTTCGCTTGGATTAGAATTGTTGGCAGGTTTTCTTCGATTTCCCTTTTTCTGTAAAATAAGGTCACCTTGCTGAGTTGTTTTTTGGTGAGTTGTTAGTAAAATGTGATAGCCTTTTGGAATAGTTATTCTTTTTTGCATTAGCAAAATTATACTCATTATGTATTTATATTTATATATTTATGGATTTATTTATTATATTATATTATTTATTATATGATATATATTATTTATTAATTTTAATTGGTACTAGTATGTAGTAGTGAAGGTATTGTAGGTAGTATTATATATATTGGTTTGTTATATTTATATATTTTAATTTTTATAGTTTATTAGTTATTTATATATTTTAGTTTTATGTAAGTTATATTTATTTTTTATGTATTAATTATTTGAGTGTCCTATTCACCTGTTTTTTTTAACACAATCGTGTGTTTCCAATAGCGCAATTCTAAGTTTTTTCTACTGATTGCTTATCACTTTCGGTCTTTCATTCCTTTCCCTTCTTTTAGTTTGTGTTCTTTTACCGTTGAAGATTATTTACCTTAAAATTTAGGTACGCCCAGTTATCTGTATAATCAATGTTTATCTGTGTGTATATATTTATTAATTACGGTTTTTTTTTAACACCTGTGGTTCTTAATTATTATTATTGTTTGAGTGTCCATGAGTAAGTGAACTCCGGAAATTGTCGCGCTTTTTTTTTTTGTTTGTGTGTGCTTTTTTTCATTTTCTGTAATTTTTATAAAGGTGTAATTTCATTATTGTTTCTGATGTTTTATTAAATTTTTAATTAACTTATTATTATTTGCATCATGACCTTTTATTTTTGGTTCCTTTATTTCATTTTAATTTATAACTGTTTTCTAGATACCTTTTTGTATTGTAAGTAAGCATTGTTTTTAGTGTATTTGTTGTTCGATTAACGTTGTATTGACTTTTAATAAGATGTAAATAAAATAATCGTCAATTAATTTCTTTGGTATTACAAAAGTTGCTTGCTTTTCTTTAACACCTTTCTCTCTTGCGTTTCATATTCATACTCCATATATTAGTATGTTATTATATATATTTTATATATTAATTTTATTTTATTATAATATATATATATATAATATATATATATATATTATAGTATATTATAATATATTATTTATTATTTACTCATTTTTTGATTTATGTTATATAATTATTTAAACCTATAATTTATTGTGATGTAGGTTTTTAATATTGTTAAGATAGTATTTTAACTAGATAGAACCGGTTATAAAAATTTCTAATTAAAATTAATTATAGAAAAGGCTTGACCCATTTCTTCCATGTGTCTTGATTTTATTATTTTATTATTTTTATTTTCTTTATCTTAACCTGGTCTGAAAAGCTCGACCGAGAGTATGATTTGCGAGCTAATGATAGCCTCAGTGTATCTAAAAGTTCTGCGGCATGGATTTTTCTTTCCGTAGAGCGAATACACTGTTTTCTCAGGGGTCAGAACTCTGTGATATGTGTAGGAGGATGGCCATGCTGACTATTACTTATATTGAATCAAAATTAAAATGTTTTAGATCAATGTTTGGTTTTTACGCTAATATGAGGGTACGAGAATTTAAATACATATATTTATTTATAATATTATAGTATTTTATATTTTTTTTAGCTTAAAATCTCTCATTTTGTGTCTGATTCATTGATACATAGTCATACATTATACGACCATTACTTTGTTTTATTATATTATTTAATATTATGGTATTTTTATTATTAATTATATATAGTAGTAATGTTGATCTTTATTTATTTTTTTATTTATTTATTTGATATTATGTTATTTATTGATATTTTTTATTATTTCTTTTTTGGGTGAAATGGTCTAATTTGGCAGCCTCTTCAGAGTAGCGTGTATGTGATGTGACTCGTCTTATCTACGTGCTGCGAACGGCAGCAGCATACATATCAACAAGAAACATAAATAACATATAGGGGATAGGGTTCAGTGATTTTTAAAAAGAGGATTAACTGATACCTGTGTAGATGAAGTTTGGCATTCCTACCTCCTTAGCTACTGTTGGGTTACCTGAACTAATAATCCGGATTTGGGGAACCGATCGGTAAGCAGCGAGAATCTTTTACTTCCAAATTTAATATCATCTTCTTATCTAATGGTGATCTCATCACCTTTGTCAATCTAAACTCTAGATTATGAGCTATGCCTCATAATCTTATTGTGAAAATTACGATAATCTCATCTCATCTATTTTAATATATATTTTATATTATTTGTATAGTGGTTTATTATATTTTTTTTTTTTTTTTTTTTTATATTATATATTAGTTTTATAGTTATGTGTATTTTCTTTTGTTTTGGTTTGTATTAGTATGGTGGTGGTATTAGTTTTATGTTCTATGGCTACTTTTTATTATGTCTGCGGTTATTATTTATTTTTTTTTTTTTTATATTATATTATAGTATATTTATATCTTAGTTTTTAATGTATATTTTATATACTGGATTGTGATGAACTGCAAAGAAAATTGGCAATTTAAAATAATAAAAAATGGAAGAGTTGTCAGTAATTCAGCTAGTGTACTAAAATAATTGAGCTAATCAAAGCGGGATTGTAAGGAAATATTTATCAGATGGTTATATCAAGACTTGTTTAATCCAAGTATGGAAAGAAGGAAAAAGTACCCAATACAGATAGTAAGGAATAGTTCAGTAATCTGTCCAGATTACATATTAGTATTGGAAATTGAACAATGATTGGAAATTAAATAGATGATTTAAGTAATAAGCAAATCGGCGGGGAATTTGGCATATAGGCGAGGATCTTGGGATTAAAAAGATTGAGAATGAAGTGCGATTTGGCAAGATTTGGATAATGGTCTTGCACGTTGTTTCTAGAGCCAGTGGGATTTAAAGTAGACTGACCTTATGTTTTTAGTTATTTTTTAACAAACCTATGTCTAACAGAAAAAGCAGAGATGTGGTATATTAGGAAGGCATGATGTGCTGGCATTCACTTTGAAACTTAGAAAAGTGCATTCATAGAGAGAATTAAACTAGGCGTGAATAACCTGTTGGTTGAGTTGTTAGTTAGACCCAATTGTTAGCTGTTTTCCTATTCCAGAAAGTCCTTGATTTTTTTCAGTTCATTAAAAATTAATGTGCAATTTGAAGTAGAGACCATGAAATAATGGTATGAGGAACAGGATAAAAGAGTAGAATTTCGTCGTGAGTTTGATAAAACGGTGGGATAGTACAGGGTAATTTGTTATGTCACTGTCGCACAATTAGCTTTTTGTTCACATTTAATGGACATTGTTGTTCTTAAAAAAAGATTATGCATATTTATTAGTAGAGAATTAGTTGAGCAACTTAACGTTGGATTTATGCGTTGTATTGATGATTATAATAAGTGATTAAATTCAGGGAGTCATATTGACTTTTTAAGAAAAGCTGTTCTTGAATATTTTGGTTGTTCTAAATTTTGGGAAGTTCCATTGGACTTTGGATAATTTAAACTAGGAGAAAACGTGAAATATATGGTATGGATGGGTGCAAAGAATGGAAGAGATATGTAATGACCATTAATGAATGATTCATGCTTAAGCAAAAGAATAAGGAGCGTGGTATTTGGATGATTCAAGGAAGTACAAGAAGACGATTGAAAGTAGTTAATAGGGAAATTTTCTTCTATCAGAATGCTTGGGAATTGTAGGTTATTGGTCCTCGGGTTGCTTTTATTAAGAAGGAGTTAGGGTATAGTCACGCTGTAAGAAGATTGGTGAAAATAGGTTTAAGTAATAGTATTAATATTCTGGTACCTTGGATATATGTTTGTAAGTGGTAATCTGAAATAGTAGGCATATTTTCCGATTGGCTCGGCTTCCGACAACTCTCCTTACTCCTTCTCTCCTCTTATGGCCTCTCCAAATTCATACTTTTTCTTACGGGCCATTTCCATTTTAGGGACCTAAGCAGTCTTTTTTTTTTTTTTTGGTTCGTCCGCTTTTGTAAAGGGGGTATCGGAGTTGAATGGCTTTGAAGATTCAAGTTGAATATTTCGAGAATGTACTTAATTTTTTTTCAACGCTAAAGATTGTAAGTGTTTTCTCATAAGACATGCAACCTTACTGTGGCATAAACTTTTTTGGATAGACTTGACGTTGCTAAATTAATCGTTATTATTTCTAAGTTGTAATTTATTTCAGTTTAAAACACAAGAATTTAAGCAGCTATACCTCGCTTTGTTTATTATAAAAAATTTAGCTTACTTTGATGCACTATTTACCAGCGTTTTTGTTTTTGGTGTTTTTGGTTATGTTTTGTAACGTAAAATGGCCTTGCGGCGGTTTCGCTGACTGAAGAGGCGGGCGTTAAGGCCGTAGTAGGTTCTATCACTTATAATAAAATTTGTCTCAATATTATCTTCTATATTCAAATAGAGCCAGTCTATGCAGTCAAATGATGTTATAACGATGTTTACAAGGCATGGTGGTTTATCTTCTATGTAGAAGGATGCATTAATAGATATCCTATGAAACCGATTAATAACCAAGGTGTCACGAATTTATTTACCGAACAGTATGTTAAGCTCCTATATATTTGATTATATATTAGTATTAGTATATTATGTATATATGTTTGATAGTATGTTGTTTATGTTATTATATTTAGTTATATATATATTATTTTGGTAGTGATGTATGATATATTTATATTTATTTTTATATATATTATTATATAATATATTATATTACTTATTATTATATTATATATATATTAAATATATGATTGTATTATATTTATTTATATATATATTATTATGTATAATATATATTATTTATATAATAATTTGTTCGTGATGTAGATATGTATGTATTTGTATGTATGTTATTGTATTGTTATGTAATTAATAATTACTTTAGGCTATGTATTGAGTATTGTATTTGTAGGGAATAGTTGTATTGTATGTTTATGTTATGGTGGTCGGACCAAATTGTGTTTATTTTAAGCTATTATCGCTTGGTTATGTATGTATGTATGTGTTATGTTATTAGTGATGGGTGAGGCTGAATTAACTTTGCAACCTTCAAGTCAAATTTGCCAAGCAACCGCATTATATTTTGGACAAAAGGTCTCATACTGCGATTCTCTGTCAGCCTACGTTTGTCAGTGCTATTCACATACCGCAAATGCAATCTGCGCTAACGCGCGGTCTCACTGGGTCTTGCACAACCGCAACCTATGTTGTTGTAGGAAGTTATTTTTTTCAAAAATATTACTCTTATGCCTTTAGACTTAGAGGTACTCTAATATAAATATTTCAGTGTTTGTTTTTTTTTTTCTTAAAAATTTACAAATATACTTATTATATTTGAAAAATAATTTTTAACCGAAAATAAAAGTCGGAACTTTGCATTTCTTTAATTTTCGCACAGCAGAAATAAAATTGAGTTTTTACGTGATTGAGAAAGAAAGCAGGTGTGGTGGGAGTTCTTTTCCTTGAATTAGAAATCAAAATGTAATTTGCCGACTATTGCAAAAGGTGTGCAATAGTAAACCTATTTTCGCGCAAAGAAAGAAGGCATCTCACTAATTTAAAAAATTTCTTACCTTACGATGTGTTAAATGATAAAAAATTAATAGATTATAATTTTTTTTTTTATATTTAAAGAAATTAAGTTCAAATTTGGAAAGATGCGAAACTATCCCAGAAAGGTATTGCGAGATCGGAGACAGTTAGCGAAAAAATGAAAATTGAGGCAATAAGCTATAATCTTAAATCTCTAGAGGAAATGGCTTACAAAAAATTAATGTCCCTTGGGACATATGATATATTCGAAGTTTCAAATTACTCCGATTTTATCGAGCAAGTATCAAATGAATTGTTATGCTAGAATCTTCGCCTTTCAAATGTTGTGTTTGAATGCAATTATGTTACTTTACGGTTTTCGTAACTGAAGTCAACCCAAACAATATAATAATTTAAATTTCCAGCGAAATATTATTATGAGAGGACAGAGTTATTATTTAATTAAGATTCAAGTAAATTTAATTTTTGTTTCAATTAATATGTTTTTGTTTTTACTATAAAACAAATTTGTAACATTTACTACCTTGAGATATCCTGGCTCGGATTACATCATTTCGGCGTGTCTCTGCTGTATCTCATCACTTGCAAATGGTATTTAATGATAAGTTTTTTTGAATTTAAGATTAACTTAGTATTTGTCTGAAGAACCTTGTGCTATTGAGAATACAGCAGTCTGAGAGTATCTTCTCTCTAAAAGGTTTGATGAAATTCTAACATAAATTATAATTTATAGTTTGTGTTTGCAGTTCTCTACTACTGTATTTGTAGAATTAGATTTAATTTTTGAACATTTTTTTAGGCTTTGGATAGTTGGAATCTCTCTATTGATATAGTTATTATTTACCTAATTTGGATTTTTATGTTATTTAACATTTTAGTTTATTATTATACTTTAAATTTGTTTTATCTTTTCAGCATTTATATTTTTTTAAATTTTATAAATAACATTTATTTGTTTTCATCAATTTGTTTAAATTTATCTATTGATACTTGTCTCTGATGATGCCTTTGGAAGTTGGCCAGGTCGATAATATTTAGATTTTAAAAGTTCAGAAAGGTCAGTTTTGTTTTCTTTTCTACTCTATGAATATAGTCCTTATGAAAAATTATCATTTTCGTGTAGCGAATGTATATTACCTTTAGGAATTGGAAAAGGCTTTGCAAATCTGCACAATAATAGATAATTGATAATAATTATAAGTAAATAATAAAAAATACTTGGTTTAATACTTATTTTATTATTAATGTAAGTTTGACACATAAAGATTATATTCAAAAGTAATGATTAATTAATAATAATTTTAGATGGTTATTAATTATTATGATAATAATTTAATTAGATATTATATTTATTAATAATTATTATATTATATTAATATAATTATAATTTAATAATAAGTATATAATCGAAATAATATATATAATATTATGAGGATAATAATAATTTAATTTTTTAATATAATAATTAATTATATATTATAATTATTATGAAGAATATTAAACAAATCTCAATTTAATATCTTTACTTTGGCAAAATTTTATTATTCCCAGAATAATAATAATATTTATTTTTAAATAATAGATTAATATAATAATAATAATAATATTTAATAATATATTAATAATTTAATAATGAATAATAAGTAATGCCCATGTGATAGATAGATAGATATTTATAATAATATACTTAATACACAATTTAAAATCCAGAAATTTTATGTAGATTTAATGAATAATTCAAATATGAAAAAGGAATAATATTAAAAAAAATACAATAATAATAGGGATAATGAGCTCGCAATTGATCCGAAAACAGATAATAAATGTGAAGATAATATTAGGTAATTAATATTTTTATCATATGAACTTATATCAGGTTACGATGTTTATTGGAATTTTAATGAGATTTATGGATTGACAATTGATGATGTTATAAGTAATAATTATTCATTTTATGTAACTATTTTGTCGAGATAGTAATTTTTTTGAAGAATTAAAATTTATATTTCAATAAATAATTGCGTGATATGATAATTAATAAAATTTCATCATTAAATAATATAAATATAAAAAAGAGGATCTGTAAAATTCTTGTTAATGATAATATTATATTTCCGCCAAGGGTTGGCTTTTATCTTTGAATGAGGTTCTAGTGTGATATTTTGAATAATATATAATAATTAATGAATAGATAAAATAAATTATATATAGATTAATATAATAATAATATATATATTGAATAATATTAATAATAATGAATAAATTGAATTTAATTAATTTAATAATTAAAAGATACAATATTAAACGTTAATTAAATTAAGAATCAATAATTTATTATCTTTTACCCGGTCCACTGTTATTTTCCATACAATATATTGTAGAATAATCGTGGATTACCCTTTACCAAATATGTGTTATAAGAAGTGGTTTTCTAAAGTAAAATGCAGTCCAAATAAGTATTTTTTGGATCAGTCGTCAGTGGTGCATTATTACTATTTAGAAGAATGTACAGTCGAGTTGGAGGTGCAATGTATGGGGTAAATTGTTGGACAGATATGATATCCGTTTAGTAGGAAAATTAATTAAATGTGAAAATTTGAAAAACAAAAGCTTTGTATTGCTAGATAAAGAATTGTAGTCACTGTGGAATTTGTTTTAATTTATATTGATGTTTTTCAAAGGAACTGAAATGAGAAGTTAATGGAAACAAAAGGAATCTTAGGTTTTATATGATAATTATTGTAATTGAAAATGATTAAATAACTGGTAGATATTTCTAGTTTATTTTATCTGATGCTTAGAGGAGAATTGAGGGCGTCTATTCTGAGACTCTAATTGATAACTACTCATTAATGTTGTGTTAAACTTATAGTTTTATTATTATTATTATTAGGTTTTGTTATAATTATGTATATATATATATATGGTATTTCATATATTGTATTTATATTATATATATATATTATTTATATGTATTTATATTCTACATATTCTATATTTACAAATTTAGGATCTTTTAAAATTGGAATATCACATTAATTAAAAATTTAGAATTATCATTTTATTATTATTATATTATATGAAATATTATGATAAATATATATTATTTTATTATTGTTATATTTTATAGTATTTAAACCATTTAAATATTTTTTATTATATTTAGAATGTCTTTCAAACGATGAAAGCATTTCAATTACAATTGATATAATGTATGAATTATTAATACAATTATTATAAATATTTATAATTAGTTCTTATTTATATATATGTATTATATAATACTTTATTGTAATTAAATATAATATACATTATTTTTTCACATAAACTTATAGTACTTTTTTATTTCATTAAATATCTTATTAATCCATGTCTATATGTATATTTTTTATATTTTATTTTTTATATTTTATTTATTATATATGAGTAATAATTTTATTTTTATTATATTTTTCAAATCGATGACTTCCAGCAACTTTTTTTAACTATCTTGTTGCTCCTCTTCTCCCTCTCCCCTCCTTCTCTCTCTCTCTTCTCTCTTTCTTTCTTCTCTCCTCTCCCTTCCTTTCTTTCTCTCTCTCTCTTCTCATATATATTATATATATTTATTTAGTATTATTATACTCTCTATTTTTATAGTATATTATATTTTTGGAAGTAAATTTTTATATAATAATTAGATATTTATTAAATTTATATTATAGTATATATATTCATTATATTTATTTATCATATTATTGTATTATTATAGTTATTTATTATATATTATTATTCTATTATTATTCATGTATTATTATATATGTATTAACTAGTCTAAAGATTATTCATTATTTTATATACTATTTTTTAGTTTATAATATTATATTTAACTTTTAAGATAGACATAAAATATATACTTATTTGTTTTTTAAAATATAATAGTATCTAAGTAGTCTCTCCTAATTTATACTTAAAGAAGAATGGCTTAACATCAAAAGTAACTACCTTAGATGCCCAAGGCAACATAATACAGTCAATTTTGCAGGGAAAATTCTCTTACCGTACGCATTCGAGGGTTTCGATTTTGGCGTTAATAGTCCGAAATTTCTGAAATAAATTTACTTAATCTTCTATTTATGTTATTTATATACTCTGAGGTAAAGCAGTTACCTTATTCTTAAATTACATAATATTATTATAATTATTTTATGTTTAATATTTTTGATTCATTTTGATTCAATTTTTGCAAATAAAAAAATGAATTTTAGTAGTTTTATAGTTTAATGGAATATTTGTAAATGGATTGATTTCACTTCTCCTATTTATGTTTAATTTTCTTGTGCTATAGTCATCGAGTGTAGGAGTCGCCTCTGATATATATACTATTATTATGTATTTTAATAATAGAATTCTTGTATTATAAAAAAAAAAACTATATATTACGTTATGTGATTACTGTATTGTAATTATTTATGAGTGGGGGTTATTTTAATGATGTATGATTAAAATGTGATTTTTTTTTATTAAAAAGTTAGTATATTATATTTTTATTTATATTATTATGTTTAAGGTATATTATTTATTTTATTGTTTGGTTGTTGTGAAAAGAATGTATAAATTTTTGTGATAAATATTATTTTGATTAACACTTTTTCTTACAGTAAAGGATTTGAAATTCATTTTATTGATTTTCAATTATAATTAATTTTTTAATTAAAACTTTATGGTTAGCTATTTATTGTCTCATTTCGAGATCCTCTTGTTCAGCAAAAAGGATTGAACTTTTTCACTTATCTGTAATATTTGTTCTATTTTTTGGTAAATTCAATTTTTTTTAAATGGTATTTATTAGAAAGTATTGGGATGTTTTCAAATAAATTCATTCTGTATATTTGGATCTATATTTTTTATTTCACCCAAAATTTGCTTGTATGAAGAATAAAAGATATTTCAGGTGCAAATTGTGTATTCAAAAGTTTATTCGATGTTGGCAGTTTTGTTTTTTTTTTAAATAAAAGGTGACAATTTTAATGCCACGAAGTGTGCTTTGTCAAATACAAGTTTCTTAGTTAGCCATAACAACACTGGAGCAGTATGAAGAATAAAAATATTTTTTCAAATAAATGAATAAATTTTTTGTTACGAGAAATAATGTTTAAGAGAGAGAATAAATTACTAAATAGCCTCGGCAGAGGTAGCGGAGAAATCCTACACTAGTAGGCTTTCCTCGGTTCTCGATTTCACTGAGAATAGGTGAGGCCGAAGACCTTTGAACGAGATGGAGCGAAAAAAGAATCTCAGAGCATATTATTTCAGGCCTACATTCAATATCACTAGAATTACTGAATATGGAAGTAGTAAATTTAAGAAAATTTATAAACATTTTTATTGGAAAAAGCTCTTTTTTTTGCCTGGGAATAATAAACAGGGACTTTGATGTTAAAGTCAATGTAACATACACCGAAATCTTTCTTATACACAATGCCAACCTTTTTTAGGAACTTAAAATGTACACATAAAATTTTTACACATAAAATTGTAACTAATAGCTAATCTCTGATTTGCTCTTTTTATTTAAAATTTATTTATAATTCATTATAAATATAAATTATTATATATATAATATAAATATAATAAATAAATAATATATTATAATGCTTTTTATTATAATAAATATTAATTATAATAATATATAATTAAAATTATTATTATATAAATAATAGTTAAATTATAAATATTATAATATTTTATATATATATATTAAATATATATATTAATTATAATATACTATATATTATATATATATTTATTATATAATAATCAATAATTAAATATAATAAAATATTCAATTATAAAATGATTATATATTACTAAATATATTATAATATAAAAATATAAATATATTTCTATAATAGTATTATATATATATTATATATTATTATAAATATTCTTGATATATATAGGCATGACTCAAAGGGACGACACGTCTAAAGTGTGAAAGTGCTATAGCGCGAAGATGTTATCCCGCACGAAGCAGAGACATGTCGATCTCCCTCTTCGACATCTTGAGACGTAGACTCTCTCTCTCTGAGACATCGCATGCGTACTGACTGCTACGTTCTCTCTCCTACTCTTCATCTCGCATCTCTTCTGCTCGTGATCGGTCGTACTCGTCTCTAGCGTACTCATATATAGTAGGAGAAGAGATATTAAGATAGGTAGTATACTATATGAGATATATAGGTAATGATATGAATATATATATATAATATATTTATAATATAATTAAGAATAATAATAATAAACCCTCCCTACTAAATGTTTGTTATAAAATCATTACTTATTATGTATGGTGTTCAAATCTCACAATAATCTATTAATCAATCAACAACAACATTAATTTAATTATTATATTATTATATTAATATATTATAAAATTATCTAGAAGCTTTCACTAGGCACCGGGTTTTTAAATTGACCTGATTTCAAAATATCTCATTACCAGATCTCACATTTAGGTCTGTGGACTAAAGCTTCTTAATAATTTGCACCGAGTGGTGGTATTCGATATCTTTCGGTGGCTGGCTATATATTGATTTATGAACGGAAAAGAAACTCGAACATATAAAAGACGTTTAAGGCTGAGTATGATTATATATAATGGCTAAAGGTTATATAAGTTTTATTATAATAATGGACATGGGAAATGGAAGTACTCGAATAAAAAATAATTTTATATACTCTATACACATATACTATATATATATATATATATATATACTATATATCGTAATATGCAAGCAATCGATATGAAAAAAATTAATGTATATAATAATAGTCGCAAATGTGATTCTTCAATCAATTAATTTTCGAATTTTTGGAATTTCAAATAATTCTACGGAGTTGAATAATAATTAATAATAATATTAATAATAATAAATATAATAATAATAAAATAATAATAATAATTAATAATTAATAATAATAATATATAATGTAATGTGATGATGAATAATAATAATAAGTAATAATAGATAATTAAAAATAATAATAATTAATAATAATAAAAAAATAATAATAATAAATAATAATAATAATTAATAATTAATAATAAATAACTAAATAATAAAATAATTAATTAATAAATAATAAAATAAATAATAAATTAATAATAATAATAATAATGACGATTTGATGCTGACGATTGATGATGATGATGATGATGTGATTAGGATAATTGGGGCATTATCGTCAACATATTAAACGAATCGATTATGTTGATGATGATTGATGATATAGTTGAATATAATTGATGCTTGCTGATTCATTGATGTGATTGAGATGATATTTGCATTGATGTGAGTGATGTGAGGAGGTAGATGATGAATATAGATGTAATAGATGATTGATGTGATGATGAATGATGAGATGATTAATTAATATATAATATAATAATATAATAATTAAATAAATTATAATAAATATATTAAAAAATAAAAATAATATATAATTAAATATAAAATAATTAATAATAATTAAATAATAAGTTATAATAATAATAATAATAAAAATAATAATTTAATCTAGAAATGGTAAAATATAATTCTATAATTATAATTAAAAATTATTACACCGTACTAACAATTTTATTTAAATAATATAGTAAATAACAATGGTAATAATATATATAAATAATAAAAATAATATATAATATATATATAATAATAATATATAATTATTAATTTATAAATTAAATAATAATAATAAATAATAATAATAATAAATATAATAATAATAATAATATATAAAATTAATAATAATATATAATAATAAATTAATAATAATAATAATAATATAATAATAATAATAATAAGTAATAATAATAATAATAAATTAAATAATAATAATAATAAATATAAATTAATATAATAATAATT
>JABUQX010033259.1:25000-33274 GCA_015478945.1 Trachelipus rathkii
TTAATAATTAATTTTAATAGTAACTAATAATATCTTGATACTAATTAATTAATGTAGTAACGTAGCTCTAAAAAAATAATATATAAAGCTTTTAGAATAATATATATTCTTAATCTCAATACAATCAGGACACGGTCTTAATAATGAATTATAAAATTAAATAATAATAATAATAATTAATATGTATATATATAATATATTTTATTTTACATTAATAATATATAATAATTTATATATATTATTTAATGTATATATAATAATAATTCAATAGTTATACTTAATTATATACAACTCTTTTCATTTTTACAAATAATTATATAAAAATTAATAATAGTTACAAGTTATACTACTACCTACAGAATTTAAGTACAATTTTATAAATAACTCCCAGTGATCAAATATTTATTTATAAAACAATATTCAAAATAAATGGACTACTAAAATAATTAAATATTCAAAATTTAATAATATTTATTAAATCAATCACCAAAATAATAAAACTAAAATTAATATAATAATTGAATAAGTAATGAATAATAATAATCAACTTATACATATAATACTAACTAAACTCTAATCTACTCACAATAATGATAAATATTAACTAATACATCTATAGATAAATAAATTAATAATAATAATTAATAATCATAATCTATAATAATTTATAATATTTAATAATATTTATACATATAAATTAAAAATTTAAATGAAAATTAAAATAATTAAAAAAAATTAAATAATTTATATATAAATATAAATAATTATTTAATAATAAAGACATAAATAAATAATTGAATAATTAATTAATAATTAATAAATTAATAATAATAATAATAATAAAAAAATTAATAATAATAATAAAAATATTAAAAAATTAATAATTAATAAAAAATAATTATATATAATAATAATAATAATAATAATATAAGAAATAATTAATAATAATTAATAAAATTAAATTAAATAATAATTAATATTAATAATAATAATAAATTAATTAAATAATATAAAATTATAATATAAATCATAATAATATAATAAATATAATAATTAATAATTAATTAGTAAGATATAATAAATAAATAATAATTAATAATAATTAAAAATAATTTAATAATAATAATAATATAATTAAATATACAAATAACAATAATAATTAAATAATTAAATAAATAATAATAATTAATAATAATAATTTAATAACATAATCATAATAATCATTAATTAATAATTAAATAATACAATAATTAATTAAATAATAATAAATAAAATAATAATTAAATACTTGATTAAATATATTAAAGCAATTAATAATAATTAATAATTAATAAAATATATAATAATAAATAATATTAATAATAATAATAATAATAAAAATAAATATATAATAATAATAATAACTAATAAATTAATAATGAATATAAACCATTAATATTAAATAATAAATCATAAATCATAAAATATAATAATACATAATATAAATAATAATATTTTGAATAATGAATAAAATAAATTATTAATAATAATTAAATTTATAATAATAATAATGTAATACATAATAATAATTAATAATAATTTAATAATAATAAAAATAAATAAGGTTAATTATAAAATAAAATAATACTATACTAAAAATAATAATGAATAGAAAGAAGATGACTTTATTAAATTAATGACCAAAGCATATTTTTCCTCTCTCACAATTTTCTTCTACAGTAATCTCTATAATTCTTTCTCTCAGCATATAGGTAATCATATACTTAACTCTATACTCACTACTCTCTTAATCTAACCTCAATACTCTCTCTCTCATATTCTCTCTACTCCTCCCCAAACCACCACACTTTTTCACCTTTACAACTAATCCTACTCTCCCTATCTCTCTAAACCAATTCTTACCCTCTTTACTCTTAACTCAACCATACCAGACCTACTCCTACTACTAACATCCACTAACCTCATCTACCTTCTACCCTCTTACTTTCAATTCTCACCCACAACTCTCATCATCTCCATACTCTCAATTTACTCTCTCTCACATATCCTCTCGACTACTCTCTCATCTAACCTCAATCCACTCTCCCCTCCTCTTTCTCCCTTTTTATATCCCTCATACCCACACCTTCCCAATCTTCACTCTCTCTCTATAACTCTCTTCTCTCTCTCTACATATCATCTCTCTCTCCTCTCTCTCATCTCATACTCTCCTTACTCATCACCTCTCTCATACTCTCATCTCAACTATCACCAATGCGACAAGAGCGAAATCTTTCGTCTATCCTCATACAATCAATTTAATATTACACTTTAATTCTAACTCATATATATAATTACAATGAGTTGAGATTAATATATTAATTATACAATAATAATAGATATAATATGAGAATAATCTAATATGAATTGAACTAACAAGATTAATTTTATAGTAATGAGATAAGGAATAATTGTAAGGCAACCATTACAGGTTGAAATAATAAAATGAGTTAGTTAACTCAATAATAATAATAAATAATATAAGAAAGATACTTATATATTTCTAATAATTATATATAATTAATAAATAAATTAAATATTAAATAATAAATAATAATAAAAATAATATAAATAAAAATAAATATAAAAATAATAAAATAATAAAAATTATAATAAGAATGAAAAATAAAAAATAAATAATAATAAATAAAGAAAATAAATAAAAATTAATATAAAAATTAATGAACAAATTATATTAAGGAAAATACAAATAATAAAACAAATAATATAAAAATCTTATAAAATAGTTAATAATAATTAAAAAATAAATAAATAATATATATATATATAATGACCTCAGAACAAAATTAATAAAAATAAGATAAATGAGAAAAAAACAAATATTATAATAATAGTAATAATATATAGGAAAAAAATTAATATAAAAATAATAATGAATAATAATGAATAAGTAAATTAAATAATCGAGAAAGTTATAGTTATTATTTTTGATTTATTTAATATATCAACAATATACTCAAAATGAATATTTCAAAATAGAGAATACTATTAAACATTAAACTATTAATAAACACACACTCAGATTAAGATAGAATTAGAATAAATATAAAATATTAATAAATAAGA
This sequence comes from Trachelipus rathkii, assembly GCA_015478945.1. Lineage (NCBI taxonomy): Eukaryota > Metazoa > Arthropoda > Malacostraca > Isopoda > Trachelipodidae > Trachelipus > Trachelipus rathkii. Next base: position 28,127 of record JABUQX010033259.1, read on the forward strand.
ATAATTAAATAGATAGATAAATATTTAAGAATTAGAATATAAAAATAGAAAATAGAATTAATAGAAAATAAAACAAGACCTGAGTATTAGAAGATAGATTTACATATATTAGAATAGATGATGTATATATAAATATAATAGATATAGATTAGAAAATAATGAAATTTTAAAGAATAGGTATATGAAAACAAGAATAAGAAAATCCTAAAGATAAATAAAAAAAATAAGAAATAGAAAATATATGAAATGATGATTATAATAATGAATGATATAGTAAGAAGATAAAGAAATAGATAAATAGAAGATTGGAATATTTGAGAATAGAATAAAATAAAATTTAGATTAGAGTGAATAAGATTAGATAGATAGATAGAATTAGAAAGAGTAAAAAGTATAGAAATTAGATAGATAGAATAGAATAATTATAGATATAGATATGATAGGGTAATTTTTATAAATCTTCGATAAACAAATTTAGATACAATATAGAATAATAAAATAAAAATAAGCTATTCTATGATTTTCAAATGTGACAATTAGATGAGGAAATAATATAATTGTACATACATTATTGATGAGAGTTATAGTTATATAAAATAATGCCATATTTGGTAATTAGGTATGAGGGATATACTTTCTTCTGTCTTGAACAAAATTTTAGGTATCACATTGATTTTCTTGGTTAGATGGAGCTAAATTCAATGGTAAATTGTCTAATATTAGAATAATAAATTCAAATTGAACTTACATCGATATATAAATTGAGTCATCTGTATAGATAGTTCTTTTTCCATCGCTCCTGATTACGCCCTGGCTTATAATATATCAAACAAGTGTTCATTTATGTACAAAATAAATAACAACATTATCAAGATAAGTAAAATCGCTTACTACAAGATATTCCAAATATATGTGATAGTTGAGAGTGATTTGACATTAGCGCCCTAAATCGAGTATTCTAAGAGCCTTTAATCTTCCTAGCAATAATATAAGCGATATGAATTACTCATATTTCATAAGTGAAGATAGCTCCACTATACATATAGACAATTTTTAAAGCATATATGACAAACAGGCTACATATATAACAAATGTCATAATGAGCGCGCTCATATACTGATTGTCTTATCTTATTTTTTCGTACAATATTTAGTCATCAATAAAAGAATTTATCATGCTCAACTTTCCAAAAAAATATGCAACGGCAAAATACTAAAGTAATTAATGAGAATAATTGTGGAAAATAGCTTAAAAAAAACAATAGCAAACATAGAAAATCATAGCATATTTTTAAGAGACGAACCTCAAGAAGAATATTATTATATTATGAATTTATTCACTTGAACGTTCAATGTAGAATCTCAAATAGAAGTGTAAAATTTAATTTAAAGCTTAACACCTCATTTTGCCTCTTTTCTTCTCTCTCGTTTATTCTGCTCACCTATCTCAACTTCTATTAAAATATTTTCATTATAAAATAAAACCGAGTAATTAATTTAATCTCATTATCAAGTTTTATTATATAAAAACCCATTGAGGATATATTTATAAATATTATGAGGATTAAAAAATCTCTTCTTTTTTTTATTTTTTCAAAAATAAATGTAATAATATATATATAAACTCCTTAGATCTTATTTTAATGTCTTTTAATTATATATATAATTAATAATTAGACCACTATGATTTTCACAAATATATATTTTTTCGCCTCTAATATTTAATATAGTGATTTTATAGAAAGTAGCCCATTATTACTACCGAATGGGGTGTAGCATAATAAAACATAAATCATTCTGTTTATCAATATACTCTTTAATTAGATATTATATATTCGATACATTATAAAGATTATTCCTTCGTATGTACCTTTGGTACCTATTATCTATTTTATATATTTACATTATATTATATTTTACTATAAGATTATTATTAGTAAAATAATTAAATACAGGTCTCAATTGTATGGACCAAAAATTACTACCCTATCTGACACCATTTATTTTATTATAGCAATTATTTGTTGATTAAATAACTTCCTCGTTTGTATTATTCGCCTTGAAGGTTACAATGAGTGAATATTATTATAACCAAATCACATTAATATACATACAATTGATCCGGAATGTGCACAATTCTAACTTTTTTTAAATTTTTTATAATATTTTAAAATTGTACTGGTGCTTTAGGTAAATCTCATGATTTTCTTATTAGTCTCTAAATATATAATACGTGAATTAAAGCAAACGAAGGACTTTATTAGAGTATAATAATTAGAGATATAATTCTTCCTTGAATGAAGAATGAAGAATAATAAGAATGAGAGATAGCAAGTACAGCTCCTACTATAATGAATACATAAGAATAATTAATATAAATAATAATAATAATAATAATAAGAATAATATGTCAAATAATAATAGATAATAATTTAGTTAAAAATAATAAATAACGCGAAATAACGCAGAAGTAAATATGTTAATGCTGAAAGATAAGATGATAATAATAATATATAGACGCGCAATGAATGAGCAGACTCAATTTTTTACTAACATGTAATTTTAGTATTATAATAATAATAAATAATAAATAATTAATCATTAATATTTGTAATGAGAAAATTTATTTATTTATTTTTTTAAATTTTAAAGTGACTTTTAATTAATAGTTTTTACTAACCTCTTAATTATATATAATGAAGTAGTTATAAATATATTTTAATGTAAGGCATTTTTAATTTAGTCAAGATTCTCTAATAAAGAGCTATTATTATTTAATTTAATTTATCATTATATGTAAGTATATTTTTTCAATGCATTATTAACAAAAAGGACAAAACATTTTTATATATATTAATACTTCCTTTACGTTTACTAAATAACAACATCACAATAATAAATTATTTCGTATTCTATTTATTTATATTATTATACTACATATTTTTTAAATAATTGATTTTTGTTTCTATTCCGTTATTTTTTATAATTGGCTATTTTACTTATGTCTACGGTTATTTATATTTAAATTTAATTATTTATTATATAAGTGTTATTATTTTACTCTTATTATATTATTATATTAATTTAATTTATTTTATTATAATGTATTATTTTAACAATTATATTTCTTTATTATTTATTATTTATTATATATATTTTATAATTATTATTATTTATTTAATTTATATTATATTATTAATATATTAATGTTATTATTATTATTATTTAATTTAATATATTCATATTAATATTTTTAAATATATTTAATATTTATTTATATTATTATTTATATAATATTATTATAATTAATTGTTTATTATTATATTTTAATTTTAATTATAATTATTATTTCTCATTTAGTTTTGTTATGATACAAATTTTATATATTTAATTTTATTTAATGTTTGATTATTATATAATTATTAATGTATTTTAATATTATTATTTATATATATATATAATTATTTTATATAGTTAATTATTATTATTATTTATTAATTATTATTATTATTATATATCTTATATTATATTATATATATTATTATTATTATTTAATTTAAATTTAATATATTAAGTATATTTATTACAATCTAATATAAATATATTATTAATTATTTCCTTTCAATATTTTTAATTTATATATTTTAGCATTTATGAAACAAACAACTTTGATTAGGAAATCATTATTAAATTCAATAATTATTATGTGAATTTATTTATTTATAATTATTATTATTGATATTGAAATTATTGTCTTATTGATAATATTATATTATTTTAATTATAGCTTTATTTTAATATATGATATTATATATTTTAATTATTAATTATTATATTATATTATTTATATTATTAATTTATTAAATTTAGATATTAACTCTTTAGTTATTATTTAGTTATTATATATATTTACTAATTTAATCAACAAAATTATTATTATATATTTTTTTTTATGATTATTCTCAAATAATAACTGTTTAATAAAACTATAATTATTTAATTTTTATTTATTTTATTTATTTATATTTATATTAGAATTAATATTTACATTATTATTATATCATCATATTTATATTATTTATACATATTAAGATTTATACTTTATTAATTTATTATGAGTCTATATTAATATTTATTATTTTATATTTTTTTATTATAATTATTATTTTATTATATATATATTATTATTTATTTTGATATTTTATGTATTTATATTATTTTTATTTTATATATAATTATTATTATTTATAATATTTTATTATATTTATAGAATAACTTCAGTATGGTATAATATGATTATATTAATATATATTATTAGTATGATTAATAATTATTTATTATAGAAATATAATTTATGTTAAATTTAATTTAATATATTTATTATTTAATTATTTATGTAATTTTAATTCTATTTATTTAAAATAATTATTAATTAAATTATTGAAATAGATGCAATTTAAATACTATATTATGAATTAGTTTTAGGATTTAATTTATTATTTAATTTATTATATTAGAAATAATTTTAGGATTGTGAAAAGATAAATTATTTAATTATTCATTGTGCAGCTCATAAGTTGAATTTAATTCTTAATGATATTATTATATTTATAGATAATAGTATTATATTTTGTTATGGAGAGATATATTTATTGAATTAATGTATTTATATATTTTTTAGTGATAATATTAATATTATATATATTTATATTATTGAGTTATTTATTATTATTAATTATTTATAATGATATTTATTAGTTTAATTATTGATATTATTTTATTATGTTAATGATAGTAAAAAAAAAAAAATATTTCAATTAAAACTAATTTATTATTTATTAGTTATAAATTTATGATTGAGTACTTATTGAAGATAATATTTGATTATATTGATATTTATTTATTTTAATTTAATTTCATATATTAATTATTATTTCATATTATATATTTATTAAATATTTGAAATAATTTATTATTAACTTTCATTAGATTTAAACAGTTTGATATAGCTATTAAAACTTTAATTGAATTTGTTAAGCATTCACATTAGTGAGAAGACCTTGACGATAGAGTATACTTATTCAATGCGTAGTAAATATGTAGGGAAATTATTCTTTATTTTCAGTACATTATTAGTAATTATTTTTCG
>JABUQX010033260.1:0-7500 GCA_015478945.1 Trachelipus rathkii
CAAATTTCGAGAGAGGCTTGTTCTTTTGATATGCATTACCGGTGAAAATAAAGGCCTCTAGGCGGTAGCAAACATGATACCCTCTCCTCCTTTTTATAATTCGTAGGTAAAAATTAGGGGCCATCTATGCCCGGTAGTCAATAAATATTCTAACGACCTGAGATTTTTTATAACAAGATGTAATATGAGAAACAATTGGTGGGGTCTACATCCCGGTATATATTAGAAAAACCAAAACCTTTTTTAAGAATTTAAATAGGAATAAAATTAGGTGAGCTCAGCCTGGGAGCAAAAAATACAAACCCTTTTTAAGATATTAAGTATATGAAAAATGGGGCTAACTAAGCCAGGGTAGCATAAAATCATAAACGCCTATTATTTAAGATTAAAAGTCTTCGATAAAAATTTCAGATCTAACAGACACTGGATGCAAAAATATTCAAACATAAATATTTAAAGATTAAGGAAAAATAATGGGGCTCAATTCACGGAGTCAAAAATATCAAACGCCGCTTTTAGATAAGTAAAAAAAATGGGGCTCACCTGGAGTGGAGCATAAGAAAGTCTAAAACACTGTTTTTAAGTATTTATCAGGATAAAAGTGAGGGTCAGCTATCAGTCGCGTTACCGAAGCATAACAGAACCTTCAAACCAGCCTCTTATTAAGATGTACAATTGGCGTGTGACAGAAGTTGGGGGCGCCTCATAGACCGTAGTGTAAGCAAAATTTCGAACCCTTTTTTTACAGGTGTGAGAGGGAAAAATGGGGCTCAGCCCCGGAAACAGAGATTCAACCCTTTTTTAAGATATATTACGGAAACAAATTGGCGGCTAACACCGTAGAGACACATTAAGTTCAAAAAACCTCTCTTTATAGGATTGAGGAAAAACGGGGCCTATCTTCAAGCACCGGTATTCAATCAATCTATACCCTTTTGTAAATAGAATAGAGGTATATATATATGGGGCTCAGACCCGGAGCAAGATTCTCGGTGGCATCGATCAGTTTGTTCGTCACATGCGTGATACATTCTATGCTACTACTTAACCGCCCTTGTCCCTTGGTTGCATACCCATCTTTCCATTTTCCCTGCAACAGGCGCTCACGCCGCTGTTAGCCTCCCATTCCGTACGACCATCCTGTCGTTGGCTTTACCACTTCCCTTCCCATTCCATATAATATCATTTTCCCCTTACTCATATCTACTTTGTTATATCCTCTCTCATAACTTTCCTTCTTCCTCACCACCATCTCTTTATCTTTCTAGTTTTGCTTTTGGTGTATATGCTGCATGTGATGTGTACGTTGGCTTCGCTCTATTTCTTTTTTATCTCGGCAGCCCCTAACCTTACTGTACTGTTGCTCTCCATTCAATGTTACTTGCCACCCGCACACCCCACCGGCGCTAGCCTTCCTGTATAGTTTGCTCCACTTCTGTACTCATTGAACCCACCCCCCCCGGATTCGGCCTTGCTGGTTTCCTTGAACGCCCGCCTTTGACAGTTGCTGTTTCCCCACAGCTGCTTCCCGCATGCGCCGTGAACACGGCGCTACTTGGACCACTTCCTATTTCCTTTTTGCAATGCTCAAAGTGCCCTCCACTTGCCTGATTGGGCTTGCACGCTACCGACTTCATGATCCCGGATCCGGGTAACATTACCTGCCGTACCTGACGGTGCAACTTTGGTAACCTTGCCTGTTGAGGCACGTCCGATCCTCCCACTTGCAAGCAGGCCAACAGCACACCTTTCCAGTGACACACATCCTGTCCTACAAACTTGGTGCAGTGCTAGAGCTCCTTTGAGTGCTAGCTGCCCGGAAATGCTAAGCCACTTTGCGCGAAGCTTGACAAGTATTCGTGCGCGTGCTTTTTTAACTGTGTACCTGTGTTAGTTTCTTTTTGTCATTTTCTGTCGTGAGCTTTGCCCTTTCGTCTCCTCACTCTTGAATAGGGACCCTTACCTGCAACCATTCTTGATGTAATAGTGGGCATTTCCAGCATTTTCCTCATACTACAGTTGTATGACTCAATCAGTTTTCCCGGTGTCATTCTACCGACACGACCGGACGCCCCCCACGTGTTGGACATCTTATCATTGCTATGCGTGTACGGTTTACCCTTGTCATGTTTATCTTCCTTTTACACGTTTTCTTCTTGTTCTTGTACTGTCATTGTGGTCAATAATTTGGTGACGGGGGTGGTGGCCTTCGGTGTTTGACGTGCCTACGGTGGGGTCCCCACACGGTGCCGGCCTGAGAGTCTATCTCGTCAGAGGGACGCTGGCACGCGCGTCTGTAATTCGGGTGGGCTTCTTCCGTGAGCGGGGTAACAACGGGCTTGCAGCAGGCGAGTGGGGATCTCATGTTTGCGCAACCAGGTGGCTGTGAGTACTGCCCTCAGCTGGGAACGAGGGAATGGACTTTGGCAATCACCAGGGTCTGCACTCGGGTGCGGCGAGTGAGGCGGAGGAAGGGGTGGTGACTGAGTCTGCGGCAGCGGTGTGGGGCTACGTGGTCACGGTTTGTTTGAGCCAGGTGCTTTTGCGGATTAATGTGGGTCATGCACTTCGGGGGGAACTGGGGTTTTTATAACTGTGCATTGCCCGTGAATGGAGACGAGGGCGCAGAGAGCGCACGCTTTTGGAAGTGAGTTGATGAGTGTTGGTCACGTTCGGGGCCTGATCCCATGTTTCTCTTGCAGATGGTCGAGACATTCGCTTTTACTGCCTGTGTGTGTTGGCTCTTGCTTCTCTGGTGTCTGCTTGCGCCTGCAATCGGGCTTGTGGCTGGTGTATGAGTAGCGGCCTCGACTGTGCGCAGTGCGTTGCCTGGTCTGAGGTCCTCCCCGTTCATTGAGCATGCGACTGGCGGTGTCTAGGTTTCTCTAGTCAGTTCTCTGCGTCCTGTACTTACGATGACGGTGTTGTGCGTCTCGACGCTCCTTCGTTTGTCTATGCAGTCGCTATGTGCTGCGCGTCTCAGGTTTGCTTGTGCTGAGTGATCCGGAGCAGCATGCTAGTGGGACACTTGTTACCCACTTTACCATCGCCCAATCAAAGGCGCATGGGCAGACTCCACGGGGGGGAGGGCGTCCTGGTTATGTGTGTGTACCTGGGCGCGCCCGCGCCGATTATTCGATGTCACTGTCTTTCGAAGGAGCGGGAAGGGGACGATCGATCCTATTTGGTGGATGCTAGGCTAGGTGGGCGCGCGGGTGTCGTAGGCAGGGAGCCAGCGGAGACAGTAGTGATACGGTGGAAACCTTGGCGGCAGACAAGTGTGGGGTCGCAGGGCGTTTTCGGCGCGGCCCGGCGGATATAGCTACACGCGAGGGCGCGATCCCCGCAATGGCGCGCAGAGGGGGAAGTGCTGCGCAATTTTAAGCGGCAGTCTGTGCACGCGGCTAGCAGGGTATGTGGCGTCAGGGTGGGTGCACGCACCGCAAGGGCACTGACTGTGACGTGCGGCGGTCAGGACGTGTGACCCGGACCGGCGGCTTAATGTGATAGGTTTGGGCCGTAGCAGAGCGGCAGCTGGCGACTCTCGAGGGTTTAGCGGGCAGCCAGCGGGGGTGGAGCAGGACGCAGACGCAGCGACCAGACTGCCTGTGTGCCAGTGCGGCCACATTTTGAACTCGGGGAGCCGTCTGTCTGGTAAGAGGATTTATCACATGAAGTATATGGTGGTCTGATTGGAATATAGACGCATGGGTGTGATTGGCTATGCTAGAGGTCGGTAGGTGGGAGTAGGCTTCTGGGGGGACTGGGTGTAGTTGGTGCGGAAGAGCAGGCTCGGGCTGAGGAAGAAGTGGGGGGCTCTTTTTACGTGGCTTTATTGATCTGTCTGGCGCTGGGGGGAGGGGAGGGATGTGCAGCGTGCGGTGGGGACGTGAAATTGGGGACGGGACGGGCAGGACTGCACTCCCCTGCGGATTACTTAGGGCTTTGCAATAGCCCCACCAGGGACAAGTTCGCCGGTCTGGGATGGGTGTGACTCATGGCCATGTTTTCACGCAGGGAGGTAATGGGGTGGAGACATGGTGTATAGGTTATTATATGCTGTTGACTGGGTGTGAAGTCCACGGCTTGGGAGGCTGGTGTTTGGTTCCCTGTAATACGGGGCGGGGATAGGCTGGGCAATGTGGGATGCGGTATCTTTTTACAGTGTGGTGAGGTGGACCGATGTCTGGAGCCTCTGAATTGCAGCGAATGAAAGCGGTTTAAACGAGGGGCAGCCATGGGGGAGACACCGGAAAGGTTTTTATTTGGGACGGGCAACAAGGGTGTTGTGGACCATGGTTTAACAACAAGATCTTGTGGGAGAAAACGTACAATCGAGAACAACAAAAGGAAAGGGAAAGTGTAATGGGTGTTTTTTTAAAAAGAAATTTAAGAAGAAAGATATGAATGAAATGAAGAAGGGGTTGAATTGTGGAGGGTGTTGGGAGAAAATGGAGTGGGGGTATTAGGTTAAGATTAGGGTTTAATAGGATATTAGAGTGTGTTGAGTAGTGTTAGGAGGGGGAGTGAGATTGTTTGGGGTGGTGAGAGGATTGAGGCAGGGTTGTGTAATGTCGCCGTGGCTATCCAATTTGTTTATGGAAGTGTTTGCAGAGGAATGGTGAGGGAGGGGAAGGGGGTGGAATTGATGAATGGGAATGATAGAAGGGAAGTGAACAGGATACTGTTTGCGGACGATACTGGCTACTGGCGAAGAACTCGGAGGGCTGAGGTAGTTTAGGTGAGGAGTTGAGAGATTGTGGACAAAAGGGGCTTAAAATTAATCCAGGTAAGAGTAAAGTGTTAGTGTTTGAGAAGTAGGTAAAGAGAGGGGTAGGGGGAGGGTTAGAGGTTAGTAGGGGTGTAGTATTGGAAGAAGTAAAGATTTTAAGATATTTAGGGATGGATTTTGGTAAGGGGGGAGGGATGAAGAAGGAGATAGAACATAGAGTAGGAGAAGGATGAGAGCTTTGAGTGGTCTGAGAGAATTATGGAAGGGGGGGATTTATCAAGAAATGTTAAGTAAGTTATTTTGAAAATATTTGTGTAACACAGTGTTGTATGGTGTGAATACATGGGGTTGAATGCAGGTCCACGAAGCGAAGTTGGATAGTGTAGTTTGTTGAGTATCAGTAGGTTGTTGGATAGTGGTTGGGGTGTCGTTTGATGGTTGTGATGTTTCATTCGGGGTGGGAATGGTGGTATAGGTGTGGTGTGAGGTAGTGGGTGTAGTGTATCGGAGGTGTTTGTATTGTGTGATGCTCGTAGTTGTTGAGTTTGTTTAGTGTTCTATCGTTCGTGTGCATGTTTTGGTGCGGTGGTTTGTTTTGGTGGATGGGGTGCGTCTGTATGGGAGGGTAGGTATTGTGGTGGTGTGATGGATGTGGTGTATGGTGTGTTGATGTGTGGTGTAGGTATGAGTATTGTGTTGTGATCATGTGGTTAGTGGAGTGTGTGGCGGGGTTGTGTGGAAGTGTTGGGGGCAGGATGGGATGTGTTTGTTTTGTGTGTTATTAGTTATGTTTGTGGATTGGGTGGGGGGCTGTGGGTGTGTGTTGTGGGAGTTCGATAGGTGTTGGGAGTGGAGAGGAGGTATGGTTGTGTTAGTGGATAGTTCTCATGAGAGTTGGGGGTGGGGGGGGGGTTGGGGGGGGTGGAGGATTGATTGCAGTTGGTGAGGGGTGAGATAGAGTGTGGGAGGCGGAGGGGATAGGAAGGAGAAGAAGGGGGAGACCAAGAAGGAGGTGGATTGGAATGGAAATTATAAAGGTGGGATTTTGGGAGCGGAGGTGGATGAGGGTGAGGCAAGAGGTTAGGGTGTGGGGCGGGCGATTTAGAAGTGGTGGGGTGCGGGGTTGTGGGGTGAGGGCGAGATAAGGATATGTGAATTGGAGAGGCTTTGTACGTACCACTCCTCTCAGGGGAACAAAGTTGTATGGCAAATAAATATGGTGTAGTATTAGAAATATATTACTTTAGTGTATATATGATGGCTTTGGTATAGGGTATATACGTGTGGTCGGTGTGATGTAATTTCATTTGTAGGTTGTAATGTGGATAGGTAGTTAGTGTTGTGGTATGTGTTATCGTGGGTGTTTATGTAGTGTCTGAGAGGTGTTATTGTGAGTTGTATGTGGTGTGGGAATAGGTATGGTGTCTTGTGTTGAGTGTTGTGTTGATTGTTGTGATTTTGTGTGTTTGGGTATTGTGGATGTGTTAATGTTTCGTTAATTGTAAGTGGTGTTGGGTGATTGAGTGTAGATTTTTGTTGAGGTTCCATAGCATTAGTTAGGTGTTTGTGTGCTGGCGGTGTGTTTTAGTGGTAGTATAGGGTTTGGTGTTTGTGGTTTTGATGTAAGGAAAGGTCTGAGTACTTGGTTCAGAATACGTTGCCAAGGTTTTTGATTTAGGTGTATGTTTGTGTTTTAATGTGTATTGTCTCTTTTGGTGGTATTGGTGGTGTGTTATAGCGTGTTATTTGTATTTATATTATTATATATATATATAATATATATACTAATATATATATATATAATTAATCACTGTACCTAAGATTGTACATTGTACATTGATTAAGAAATAATATATATATGAAGCGATGACGCTTAAATTCCTCGCATATTATTGGAACCGAATATATAGATGTTGCCATGGATTACCAGAACATTATATTTACGACAGATACAGAAATGTTTAAAAAAAAAAAAGTACATTTGATTAAAAAAATATTATAACGATAAAGTTAAATTCCTTGCATATATATATATATTAATATGTATATATATATATATATATATATGATATAAGATATATATATATATTATATTTATATATATTTATAGTATTATATTAATATTATTATATATACTATAATATATATATATATATATACTATAGATATAACGATTTAAAACAACATAGCAATTATTCAAGAAAAATTTAGAAATACTCCATGAGGAAATTGGTCTTTGAACTTCTAACCAACTGAGAGCTTTACTTTATCAGTACATTAGAATTAGTGACCTAAAAATAGTAAAATCAAATTTAAACCTATTAAATCATTTAGGAAGATGCTAAATACATAACTTATGTATTATATAAGTCATATAAGTTTGGGGTCCCAAACTTATAATAGCTTTGACGTTTGTTACTTAGAGCGTATCCGTTTTAAGACGATGAACTTATCGATCACACTGAATAAGACAAATCATCCACAAAAAAGATTCACCAATTTGTTGCAGCTATGATTTTCACTGCTTAGAAACAGATCTGTTCTAAGAGAGCAAGCTCGTATGTCACATTAAAATAAGTCAAATAATAGCCAACAAAACTTGGAAACTGACAACAAACAACAACAACAACAACAACAACAACAACAACAACAACAACAACAACAACAACAACAACAACAACATTACCTCTTTTGAACTGTTTTGTTTAATGGAAGGTATCTCTTCTATCATATCAAAAAAGTAAAATATTTGCTAAACAACACTTGCA
>JABUQX010033260.1:10000-17887 GCA_015478945.1 Trachelipus rathkii
TATAATAATTTTATTAATATATATATATTAAAATATATATTATATATATATTATATATAATATATTATAGTACTACTATATATATATATATATATATATATATATATAATATATATATATATATTATAATATAAATATATATTATTATATATTATATGTATATTATATATTAGATATATTATATATATATTATATATATATATTATTATTAAATATATATGATATATATATATATTATTATATATTATAATATATATGATATATTATAGTATATATATATATATAATATATAATATATATATATTAATTATATAATTTATATATATATATATATATATATTATAATATATATATATATTATATATATATATATATATATATATAATATATATAAAGTATTATTTATATATATATATTATATATATATATATATTATATATATAATATATATATATATATATAATTATTATATATATATTATATAATAATTATATATATATATTTATATATTAATATATATATAGTATATATATATATATATTATATTATTATATATATATATATATTATTATTAATATATATATATCCCTATATATATATATAGTATATATATATATATATATATGGGGTAATATAAATAAAATTAAATGTAATATCGAAGGGCCTAAGTCAAAAAGAGTAAAAAATCCTCATTCAAACACCTCTTACAGAAAACGTGTTGGTGAAAAGAAACAAGATTTATTGATTAAACTGTTCAATTATTTTTGGCTAATGAATGGTTTCAATAAATATAGAGAGAAGATAGAGCAAAAGGACATGGTAGAAGGTGAAGGGAGATCCCTCTCTTTATCGTCTTGTTGATGAGCGTACTCTTCCTGCACAAATTAAGAAAAAAAAAACGATTAAAATTGATTGGCAAAGATAAAACAGTTTGAAAAGGCAAGTTTCAAGTTAAGAAGCACAAAGGTATTTATCATTAGAAATGAACATTCTCTTCGACTTAAACTTAGATATTGATGGAATGTCAACCTTAGAAGACATTGCAGTATTTGGCAAATTTGTGGTGTAGAAGATGTAATTGCGATGTAACCTGATGAAGAAAAACTAATAAGGTAAAATATGATAGAATATGTGAGTTTTAACAGAAGGTAAAACGGGAATAGAACTATCAGGAAAAAATAAGGTAGAGAAGGAGAAATAATCAAATTTAGAGGAAACAATTTTTGGAAAAGTTTCTGAAAAAGTGTTTTGAGAAAACAGAACGAAGATTTTTATTGTATTCGCATATTTTGGAGTATTTATGTCGATAAATAGATTTCAAAAGTTCGAAGATGATCGCAATCCCTATAGGTAGCATTCCAGTGTTAAACCTTGGTTTTCAAGATTTATTTTTGGAAGATAATAAATTTAAGTGTACACCAAAATATCATATAGAATCACCTGTAAATTAATACACTTTATCCATGTTAATGGATCATCCCATCCAAAGTTGTAATCGTTCCAAGGGAAATTATAAAAGTACAACTGGAGTTCATCGAGTTATTAAAATTCCTCAAATGCATCCTAATAATAAGATAGAGATAGGAGAGGCAGCAACACTAGAAAATAAAAGGAGATTATAGAATGATAACGATATCAATATAAAGGAGTAAGATTAAGATTATTTTAGAAGATATTAGATTGGCCTAGAATAATAATAGTAGTAATAATATTACTAGAGGTGACAATGGTGATGGTAGTGATAATGATAATATTAATAAAAACACCCCCTCCTTGGTTAGGGCTATTAAAGTGAGTAGTGGAGAAAACTGTAAAAAAAAACTAGATTAGCTTAGGAGTAAGATTAGATGTTAAGGAAATATTTAGTTTTTCTGTATTTAACAAGAGAGGAAAACTATTGAAATTCTTTTACATTGAAATCGTCTGAAATAGGCTTGGCCGACGTGCCGGATGCGGTCCGGTGCGGTGCGGCGCGGAACACAATTATAGTGTACCGATTCGCTCCCAAGCCCGGTACGCAATGAAACATAGATGTGCTATGCGATGCGACAGAAATGACTTATGATGCTTAGTGCGCTTACTACGGTGTGGTACGGCGCTTTGCGGTGCGGTGCGGTGAGGTGTGGTGCGGTGTGGTACGGCACTTTGTGGTGCAGTGCGGTGCGGTGCGGTGCTGTGAGCAAATTTCCGGTGCTCGGCCAACCCGTCTGAAATGAAGATATCAGAATAAAAGCTAAACTGAAACAATAAAGATTAGATTGAAGATTAGAGAGATTAGATTTCATATAGCTTTAAACTTTAGCATAGAGGAAAGAATTTTTGTAGATTGTCGAGGAATTTGAAGCAAAAACTTTAAAGTTTAAAATTTAAAAATTTAAAATTTAAAATTTAAAATTTAAAATTTAAAATTTAAAATTTAAAATTTAAAATTTAAAATTCAAAATTTTAAAAATATTAAGAAACAAAATTCATTCACACAATATTTGAAATATATTCCACACCACATTGGAATTGTGTTCCGCACCGCACAACACCACACAGCACCGCACAGCACCGGTCGGCCATCCCTGAATTTAGATACGAAGATAGACCAGAATAAGATTATTTGAAAGAATTAAAAGAAATAATTGAATTATTTAAAAGAATTGAGGCTATGTAGAGATCTGACCAACCTTAGTGATAAAAAGATGTAAAAGTCTTCGAATGTTACTAAAATTAATGGAAAAAAGGAAGAAGATCCTACACAAAGGTCATCAGGTAACTCGACTGAAGACCAAACTCACCAGTAATATTAATAGAAAGGTTAAAGGAATATGAGAAGTTGCCTAAAGGAAAGTTGCCCAAAAGAAAGGAACTCCAAAAGCGAAAGAATTATTTCCTTCCCAAGAGAACAGGCGTAAGTGCCAAGTGAGTAATAAAATAACAAGGTGCCTTCAATATAATCAGAAGTCACTCCAGAACTATAGAATTAAAAGCAGCTTTAGACGTCTTCTTTGGATATAAAACTTGAAGTAGCGAAGCCTCAACGTCACAATAATAAATCAAACTAGATACAGTCTACCTCTCCATGAGCTCAAAAACAAGTCTTACATAACAACCAAACGACTCATATATATATATATATATATATATATATATATATATATATATATATATATATATATATATATATATATATATATAATTATATATATATATATATATATATTATATATATATATATATATATATATATATATATATATATATATATATAAATATATATATATATATATATTTATATATATATATATATATATATATATATATATATATATATATATATATATATATATATATATATATATATATAGTTATATATATATATATATATATATATTATATATATATATATATATATATATATATATATATGTATATATATATATACATATATATATATATATATATATAGCATATATATATATATATATATCTATATATATATATATATATATATATATATATATATATATATATATATATATATATATATATATATATATATATATATATATATATATATATATATATATATATATATAGATTAATTGAATTGATAGACAATTTGGTCATCTACACTTTGATAAAGATCTTTAAATAACATGACTATTTATTTACTGTTTTTCCTCACTATATAAATTTGGTGAAAAAAAGAAAAAAAGAAACTTTACAAACCTTTCCTGAGAAAATGGGATTAAAAAAATACACTCAAACACAAAATGTGTATGCCAAAAGTATTACACCGTATTCTCCAAGTGATTTTTTATATATAAAATAAAGGAAAGACCATTTCTTCTTGAAGTTTTTTTTTTCTTGAAGATATTTTATTATTCTAAAAGATTTTTATTACTAATGCTTTTTCATATTTCTTTTCTAAATATTTTATGTATTCATAAATACTGTATATTCTTAGGTATATATTTGTGTTAAGATGTTTTGGTGATATCTTTTGTGCTTGTGCTCTTTTTAGTTGGGGATTGTTTTTAATTTTTGAGCTTTTATTTAGTGGCTGAGTGTTGCAGTTGCTGTCAACATGATGTTTCTTACATATTATATTTCACAAAGCTATTGTCTGTCGTAATATTGAGTAATCGTAGTTTTAAATTTATATTTCAGAAAGTAATTAGGTTATCCTCATCAGAGAATAGCGAAACTCAAGATTCCCAGACAGAAACTATAGCAGAAACTATTTAATCTTTTAGCAATCCAGGTACGTCAGATATCGGCGAATACGCTGAAATAGAAAGTGATGTGTCGTTTCAGAGTATTCACGTTTTACCCAAACGAGCTAGGAAAGAAATATTAACAGCTAGACTCTCAGCAGCACCAGATAAATGTAAAGTTAGAGATAGAGATACTGCTCATATATTGACAGTTTGCGTTGAGGCACTAAACTTAAATCATTTAGAATATGTCATCAACTGCACGTCCATTAAAGGGGGTAGAGAAAAGTTTCGTAAGCAAGCAACATTAAGCATTAGATCTAAATTTAATGATTCGAAATTAAATTGTGTAGTTATTCATTGGGATTCTAAAATGCTCCCTGATATTACCGGAAAAAAAGTCAGTTGATCGACTCCCAATGATAGTAACAGCTTTCAACGTAAAACAACTTCTAGGAGTTTTATAACTTTTATCACGAACAGGTAAAGATATATCATCAGCTGTATATGATGTGCTACAGGAATGGTCATTACTGAACACTGTTCAAGCTTTTGTTTTTGACACAACTGCCAGCAATACAGGGAGGCTAAACGGCGCATGTTATCTTCTCAACAAAAACTAAACCGTGATATCATGTTTTTTGCTTGTCGACACCATATTTATGAAATTGTATTGCAGGGAGTTTTCAGCAAAGTGCAACTTTCAATCACTAAAGGACTAGAGATCCCTTTATTTAAAAGATTTCAAAAAACTTGTAACAATATTAACAAAGCACAATATTTGACATGGGAGGCAGATACAGTGATAAGAATAATATTTAAAGATTATGTAAATAAAATCTTACAGTATGCCCAAAATAAAATTAAGGAGGATCAACCTTGTCACGATTATCAATTTTGGAACTAACAATAACTTTTCTAGGTAAGAGTCCATCACGAGAAATACATTTCCTGCAACCAGGAGAATATCATTTGAGGAGATGGATGGGAGAAGCAATATGTTGCCCAAATATATCTATTTAGAAAACAATTTAAATTAACACCAACAGAGGAGAAAGCACTAAAACGAATATGTTGCATTATAATAAAATGTTTTGTGAAAGCTTGGTTTTCTACCACAAATGCAATTGAACCTCCCATGAATGACATTAATTTTCTTTAAAATATTTTTAAATACAAAAACCACGATAAATATATTTCTGAAAAAGCAATTCATAAAATTATTAGTAATTTATGGTATTTAAGCTAGTATTTAATGTGCAGCCTTTTCCATATATGATGAAAGAAAAAACGATGACATGAGAAGAAAGATGGCACAGATATTAATAAAACAACTCATACCTACAAAAACTATTGAAACCACGGGTACCGAACATCAAGTCGAAGAAAAAAGAAACAGACTGTTTATCAAAGAAGATGATTTGGAATATTTCCTAAATAAAAATCTTCTTTAGATTTACTTAGCATCAGGTCGCAGAATATATTTATCAGGTTTGGTCTTTCTCAAGAATTCCTAAAAACTAATCCTGTTGAATGGAAAAATCGAGAAAGTTACATGAAAGGAAGAGAAGTTGTAGCTTCATTAAGGGTGGTAAACGACACTGCAGAAAGAGGAGTAAGGTTAATGGAAGAATTTAACGACAAATTTGCCAAAAACGAAGAACAAAAACAATTTGTTTTACAGGTAAAGGAGATAACTAATAATTATAAATTCTATCATTTGTAATTTTGTAATTCATATCTATATATTTCATATAGTTTTATATGTTTTTAAATAAATCAAAGCTTTAAATATAATTCTTTGGTAATTTGGAACTAAATACGCAAAGTAATTTAATCTTTCTACTTTTTATTTAAGGATGTGCAATACTTACGAAAAACATACCCGGAACATACTGAAAATAAAAAAATAATAGGTTTTCTTATTCTCTGATTATATTGTAAATGTACGAATTACTATATTGAAAAAAATTATGAACATTTTCCGTTATTATGTCTTTTTCGATATGTTAGGCATGTTAAAAATTTGTATCAATAAAGTTTGAAATTTGAACATGTTTCAAACTGTAACCTCTATGGGCCACGGGTTAATATTATCCGATTGATCTGAAACTTTTTTTAAAGATTGTTTTAATATGTAATAGAACAAGTTTACTGGGTCATACCTTTTATTGTCGAAGAAAAAAATTTCACCTCTATATATAAGGACCAGTCTAATTTATATATATATATATATATATATATATATATATATATATATATATATATATATATATATATATATATATATATATATATATATATATATATATATATATAAATATATATATATATATATATATATATATATATATATATATATATATATATATATATATATATATATATATATATATATATATATATATATATATATATATATATATATATATATATTTATATATATTATAACATATATATATTATATTATATATATTATTATTATTATTATTATTATATTATTATTATTATTATTATATATATTATATTATTATTATTATATATATATATATTTATATATTATTATATATATATATATATTACATATATATTATTATTATTATTATATATATTATTATATTATATTATTATTATTATTATATATATATATATATATATATATATATATATATATTATTATTATTATTATAACATATATTATATATATATTATATATATTATTATAGTTTTTTTTTTCTGATAAGTTTTATATATATCAACATGATTGTTAACAATATCAGATATATATATATATATATATATATTATATAAGGCACAAGGAATTAAAAGTGTTTGTAACAATGCACTGAAAGGAAAAGAGCTTCTGGACTGACGTTTGATTATTCAGCAGGAAAATCAAAACAATGCAATGAAAAATTAAAATTTATTCCTCTAAAAACAAGCAAAACAAGCTATTATATGGTGTTAATTTAATGAGAGAAAAATACATAATTAAAAAGGAAAAAAAAAACAAGGAAAATAGCAAGGAGAACAAAACAAATTTTTTTTTTTATAAATAAATGTAAAATTTTTGAACAAAATAATGAAAGGAATTTGTGAAACTCGGAAGGTAAATTAATTTTAAAATTATTATTATTATTATTATTATTATTATTATTATTATTATTATTATTATTATTATTATTATTATTATTATTATTATTATTATTATTATTATTATCATTATTTTGCATATTAAATTATTGTTTAAAAAGTTCCTTAAAAATAATAAAACAGAAAATCCTTCATCTAATCTTCGTCAGTAGAAATATCATATCCACTTCGGAGGTTCAAAGGGCAAGAGTTGCGGACTATTATATGATGGAATTAAGGTATGTGTAAAGTAGAGCAAATATTTATGCATAAATACATTTCATTCATGTATTAGCATAATAATTCCTTGACCCAGAAATACTAAGATATCATTACATTGCATAAATATATATATATATATATATATATATATATATATATATATATATTATATATATATATATATATATATATATATATATATATATATATATATGTATATATATATATATATATATATGTATATATGAAGTATGCACGAAAAATCATAAGCGTCGATAAATGCGAAAACGGTTAAACACCCATCCTGATAACCAACGAAGTATTACCG
>JABUQX010033261.1:0-2500 GCA_015478945.1 Trachelipus rathkii
TCCTCAAGCCTTTTTATTCAGTACTCCTCCTAGAACTTTAATCACTCTTATTTATCGCATTAGCCTTTTTCATTTAGTTTTTATTACTTAGAGTTGTTTTTTGCTTATCGATTGTTTACGAAGGTTTATAAACCTGGGATATCGTATTCTTTTTAATATTCGAAAAAAATTTGTCTGTTAATTTTGTTACATAGACTTGCAGCTTTTCATATCATTTAATATCTATGATTAACAATAAGTATAACAAAAAATTTAATATCATATATTTAGCTAATTTTTTATATATACATATATATTATTTTTTATTATACTTATAATATATATATTATATATATATACATATATATATATATATATATATAACTAATTATATATATATATAGTATATTATACTATTATACTTATATTTATATATATAATATATAGACAGGGTGATTCAAAACCTCTGCGAACAACTCGGAGGGCTGATAAGCCAAAACGTATTAATGGAACATTTATTGTTAATAACCTATGTTGTATGAACGCTTCGTTTCAAAGTTACGGATATGTGTAAGGTACAACTAGTTTAATTGTGTGACGCGGTCGCATGTAGGTGTTTCCCGATTTAAAGGTTAATCAATTTTAATGTGTTTGGCGTCGTACATGTGTTGTACGCTAAACTGTCTTTCGGAATACATCGTGTGCAATACTTTACTTTTGCCACAATTCAGTCGTTGATTTACCCTGTAGGCCGGGTCGAGTTACCGTAATGGATCACACTAACAAACCCTTTCGCGCGAGTTAACCCGACATGATAATGTGTTACGCTGCGGCGAACGGAAATGGACGAAGAGCGCACTCAATGTACCGAACGGTTTCCACACAGAATCACCCCCACCCACAACACACAATGTTTGCTCGCCTTCATCGCGCCTTCGAGATAATGGGAACCTCTTCGTCCCCGTTTCATTGGGTGAGACCTCGCGTAAATACGAGAACTCAATGACCGGTTTGAAGAAGATGTGCTTGAGAGAGTCGCCTAACGACCGTGACTAGCAACACGCGCCATGCCCAATGCCATGGGTCAATATCAGTCGTCCTTGTGTTTCGGCTTGCAAGAGCAAAACCTCCATGCATCCACCTACAGAAATTACAAGGACTTGGGCAAAACGTCTTCGAACCCCGTGTGCCGATTTTGGCCCGGTGGTTTCTGCAAGAGCATCGATAATCCCTGCTTTCCTGCACATTGTCTTGTTTACCGATGAGGCGGCGTGCTTCACACGTGATGGCTACTTCATCAGCAGAAACAGCCACATATGATGGGGACGAGGACAATCCGCAAGCAATGTTCAGAGTTCACCAGGCGAAATTTATCGTAAACAAAACATCTGGGGTGGAATTCTTGGGATTATCTGCTGGGACCTCTGTCATCTTTCCACACCGTTTGGATGGACCTGCGTACCTGCACTACTCCAACACGCTTCCCAGCTCATGGACGACAAATATTCCCCTTGCGACACGCAGAAACATTGGTTCCAACTGATGGGCGCTCTAGTGCACTTCAGCCACCAATTACGGGCGCATCTGAACACAGTCTACACTGAACAAAAAATTAGGGAGAGGGGGACCTGTTGCGTAGCTGCAGGAATTCGCCGACCTCAACGCCCCTAGATTATTGTTTCTTTGGGGGATGTGCAACGACGTGTTGGGGTGTAACATACCCAGTCAACACCAAGAGCGGACTGATTCACACAATACTTCACTGCGTTTGATCTAATAGACACAGTGAGGGCATGTTCGGTAGAGTCCGCCAGGCAATGGCACGCCGATGTAACGAATGTAATCAGGTACAAGGCAGACACTTTGAACACCTCTGTAATTTTCCCCAATGAAATGATTTCATAACAAGCTACCATTGTTTGCTTCACAACCTTGGGCGTCATAAAACACATCGTTGTTTTAACACCAAAATATCCTTAATTGTTTACCTCTATAACCCTCGAGTACACCAGATGTAACGCCAAACGCACACATACATATAACATAGAATTACCCCACAATCTCCGGTTACGAAGTATACTTTGAAACGAAGGTCATACAACATAGCTAGTTAATTCAATTAAATGTTCCTTATCGTTTGCCTCGGTTATCAGCCCGTCCGACTTTGTCCGCAGTAGGTTTTCTGAATACCTCTCGGGTATATAATATATATTATATATAAAATATATCTATAATATTACTATATATTGATTAAGGTATAATTACTGAGGCTATACCTTTTTCCATTCATAATAAGATATTTAATTATTGTTTCCTGATCTATTGTATCTTATACTCTAGATTTAAGGTATAATTATTATATATATATACTATATCTTATATAATATTCTTGTGTTGCTTTTTTTACTGTTGATTTTCAAAAATAACGCTCCAAAGTATAATTACTATCATTAATAATATAATAAAAAATATACTCAATAAAAATAATATAATAATAATAATAATTTTGTGTTTTTTTATA
>JABUQX010033261.1:7500-37466 GCA_015478945.1 Trachelipus rathkii
GCTCCTTGTGTTGTTGTTCTTTCCCATGTTCCATCTTTGTTCTCGGCTGTTTTTTTTCTTGTTTTTCCCCTCTCCCCGGTTAAGAAATCTCCGAAAGCAAAAATATTCGATCAAGTGATTTACTTGTATATTCGATATTAGTCTTGTTATGTATCGACAGATGCGTCAACCTCTAAGAGTAACAATACGTATTGCGGAACTCCATCACAATTTATGAATGGTAGATTTTTATAAAGATCCGGAGAATTGAGCGGTCATCTACCTTGGTCAATTTATTAAGTTATGAATCAGTAGTTAGAAGTTGTCATTATTCTTAATGTATAGATCGTTGATCCTGAAAGTTGGAAGATTATATTTAAGAACACTCTACTGAGGGTACTTTACTACTTAAATTCCTAATTCTAAGACAGGCAGTGGGCAGCTTAGGTTGTTCTTAGTCGGCATCCAATCATATCAATGAGTCTGATCATATTTCGGGTACGAATATTCTGAAAAACACTTAGACATAGTAAGTAAGAAAGCTGGAATGGTATGGTTATTAAGTTCTCTATGAAGATAATTGTTTGGTTGTTCGTTTAACTCCGGTTTAAGAGTCAGTCTTTATAAGTTTTTCTTTTATCTGCATTGCTATATATTTTTCATTTTACTCTTCTCTGGGTTTTTGCTCCTGGTGAGGATCCGGCTGGTCGCAACTCCAGCTTTGGAGATACTTCGCTCCAACCCTGTTTATCGGCGTGATCACACATCATTTAGAGACTTTTTCCCCATCATTCTGGGTTCTTCTATAGCCTGGGCAGCCATACATAAGATTAGTTTTTGAGGATCTGATCAAAGACTTTGCAATTTATTTTGGTCTCTGTTCACTTCCGTGCCTGTTTCTTTTTTTTCTTTTTTATTCTTTCCATTCTTTTTTCCTAGTTCTGTATATCTCCTACTCGTACAACGTGAGACAGGTCGGCATTTTGCACAATCTTGTATTAATAGAAGGGTATATTTGAGCATTCTGCTATCATTTTGATCGAGAGTAAATGTATCGAAGTTAAAGAAGAGTTTCAAAAGTGTTTTAGATAGAATAGTAAGTTTATTATGAGCAATCAGGCGGTTCGAATAGTTAGATAGGATCCAGGAGCGGTCTACCTTTTTTTTGGGATCTTGGACTAATAAAAGCGCGGTTCTTCGCAGTATGAGCTTGAACTTAAACAGTATTATCAATGTATTAAGGCATAAGGAGTAAGAGTTGAACACGAGGCAGGCCGTATAGCTCATTTGCAAAGTTCACACTCTCCTTCTTATATTAACACGTAGTTGAGGAGTGCCATCTTGGGCCACTTGGTGCGCTGTCTCGGCGGTTTAGGTTTATCTTAGATCTTCAGTATCTCTATGTTATCTAACCCCGACTCATCGGCCATTAAACTGATAGGACTCGATGCAACAGTTGGATTCATCTTGGAAGGGGATTGGAGGATAAAGGAGAAAGGAGGGCGAATCGGAATCGTCCCAGGGTTCGGAATTAGGGGAATGTAAAGATAAGATTTTCGTTAGCCTTTCTAAAGTATTACTGTATTCCTTAGGCCTTTTCTTTTCAGCTAGAATGGTTTGGTTCTGACTTTAAGTTAATCTAGATGATTCTGGGGCTGGTCTATGTTAAGTCTGTTTCCAGTTTATATGCATTTTTACAGACTCTGGTGCAAAACTATGTCCTAGATTTTTGTGTTGGACTTTTTAGTCAAGTTTATTGGTAGATGTGTTTTTTTCGAGACAATGTTTCTTACGCGTCAGAACTTCTTTCATCAAGAAGGAGAATTAAGAGGTTTTGGTCTAGCCACATTCCTTTTAGTGCTACCGGATCGCTGCCATCGAATTAACTCAACTCTTGCAACGCTTATTGCCGGCGTACGCAGACGGAAGCTATTAATGTTAAGTAGTATAGTGTGATGATACGAGAGTCGTTCCCCAACCCTCATGGGCGCAATGCTCAACGTCTCCTTGGATGGTACAACCGGAAGCGACAGAAGTCTCGGTTTGAACATGGGATTATAGCATATTGTTTAACTTTTACTTGTATATTACCTGTTATACCTATCTTTGTATGTTTATATATAATAGTCTGCCGTATATATTAATTTATACGTATATACTTACGCTATATTCTTATCATTATATTTGCTTATTTTACTATTATTTGCTATTATTGTATTATTACTTTTAATAGTACAAGTACTTATTAACCCTTATTGATAGGTACTCCCGAATAGGACTTTGTTTTTTCACTCTCACTTTATGTTTTCTTTGTATATTTATTTCACTTATTACGCTATATACTTGATGTTAGTATTATACATTACATGAAAATTATCACTGTTATCTTACATTTTTTGTTTTTTTACTATTATTCCTGTAATTTATATATATTACTATTTTTTAAATTTCATAACTGTTCAATAAAGTATATATCATCTTCCGCATTCTTCTCGCATCCTCATCTCTACTTTAAGATCTCGCATAAACCGCCCCGCAAATACAATTCAAATTTTTGTTATAATGATTGATTGAGAGAACATTATATACTCTCATATATTTATTATATATTTTTTATTATATATATTCCTCTCTTTTTACTACATACTTTAATCACCATTCTCTATATTACTATTATTATTATATTTTTATATTAATACCTATTTATTTGGATCATTTATATTTTATTTTACTATTAATATAAATTATTACTTATTATATCCTAATATTACATTACTATATTATTTGATTTCTTCTCTTTTTGTTTAGCTTTATACAATACCCTAGTATCTGAACTTCCTATTTGTACTCTGTAAGTAGTTATCTAGGTGTCCTTCATTGCTATTTCTTTGGTTGCTCTACGCTCTTTACGTCTTGACCTTTCTTTTCACCACAAAATACGTCTGAACTGTGGAGATAGGAGTGTGCCGCTCTTGTCTGAGTTCTCACATCCTCTCGCGGACATATCCGCGGAAAGAAACAAGCAGCTCGGGATGGGGCAGAGTGACCTCGTCGCTACTTTGTTCCACTATCTATTTATATTGCTCCAGACACAGTGGAAGGAATCAGCCCCGAGGCACCTTTGCGATTGCCTCCACTTCTTCTCTCTTTAAGCTTAGTTACCGTTTATACTAAGCGCCTCCATCATCTGTCTAATTTCTACACTATGATCAATTCTCCCTTACCCCAGAGTATTCGTATTCCACACTTAATAATTGCAATCTTGATCCGTACGTCGGAACGTGTCGAATCGTTCCGTATACACCAGACACAGTAAATAGAGGTCTCTGGAGTTTGGTTACTTTTTTTTAATCGCGGGGTTACTCCTGAGCTAGGGCTTTTGGTTGCACACACCCAGGAGCTCTCTAAGTCGCGGGATATTGCAAGCACAGTAAATCCCTTTATGGGGTTCCAGAATGTAGTTTAAGTAATTTTCAGTGCTGGCAAATGCGGACCAGTTCATAATTTATAGATAACGGGGGGTGGGGAATGATTTATGGAGAATGGGGCAATCGACTAATTGCTGAAGATAGATGAATTTTGGCATGATGTATAATTATGGTTTAACCTGTTTTAATTCAGTATTGGCATGATAAATATTTTATTCTACGTTTATTTTACGAGCCTTTCAAAGCATTAACTCTCTATAAAATGTCTAATAATAATTCTTAAAGTTAACTATGGAAAAGTATTCTATTTAGTATCAAAGATTCGTAAGACATTAAAATGATTGCACAACTGGTGAATCGAATTATTATTTGGAAATATTTTGAAACGTGTTACTGGGGTGACAGCAATTTTAAACTTTCGTTTCTATGATTAAAAATCTTTACTTCTTTTAATACCATCTTTTATACATAATTAGTCCTGAGGAAGCATGATGAAGAAAATATGTCAGTATAGAATTGTTTTGTTTAATATACTTGCAAAACAATTATCATTTTTGTTTTTGTATTCAAATGTACGTAATATATTAGGTGATAGTAATATATATAATTTATAAGGTATGTTTCCCTTGAAATTATGTGTATATCATATATAAATGTGCAGTGTTGTTAAAAGTTTAATATATTTTCGAGTTGAAAAATACTTTATACTAATATAGTTTACAATATTTATATATTTAACTTCTAATTTTAGCAGTATGGATATATATGGTTTCTATGTGACTTAAGGTTAATTTCATCTTCTAAATATATGATAGTTACTAGTGAGTAATCTAGCCCAATATAATTAATTTTCATATGTATCGTGCCTCCTGGTTCATGCTAATCTTGAATCCTTATAACAATACACGTATTTCATTTATTATCGATATTTAATAATTTAATATCTCCTAATCTCCTATCGAATCTCACGTGTCGTGTGGATAAATGCACTCGTCTATATATCCGATATTTCATCCCGATATTTTATACTACTTACCGAATCCAGTAATATACATCTATATCGGTATTGCGAAATCCGAATCCCGAATTCTCGTGTGGTCGAGGTGGAATTTCGTTTCGCAATACACTTCATTTTTCTACGATCTGCTTTCTCACCCGTCAGGGATGGGTCCACGGGAATCCCGGGATAAATCTACCAACTAATTATCTTGGAGCGGTGCGCTATCGACACCTGGGCCGTGTCCGGTGGGCATATTTTCCTTGACTTATGCGCACTGGAACCCCCTGTTAATTCCGAATCCGCCGGATATACAGAGATTCGTCGCATGATTCGTTGCGACGTTGTGCGACCTCCCCTCGCCGTTTCCTCTATTCTTCTCGTTTTTTTCATCGTCTTACTTTGTGTGGAGCCAGAATGAGTTATCACCATACCATCCGCCAGGAGACCGACAGTCGCCCTTGCGTTCAGGCCTTCTCGTAAATATTGCCGTTCTCTTAATAAGTTCGCCTAGTATGTTCAAGCAGTGGACTGTTTAATGGACTCACTCCAGTCCTGATCAAGAGTAGGCAAATTGTGGGCTCTCTTTTTCATCTTTTTAATTTTTGTGTTTTTTCTTTTTACCGTTCCAGTTGGCGGGTTCCTTCCTTGGGCCCGTTTGGGCCCCTGAATCTACATTCCAATATTATTTTCATGCTAATAATAATAATCAACCGCCTTTCTATTATATATATATCGATACCATATAAATTCTAGATATAGTTAGAATAGATTCTCTATATATATTATTCGTATATACCCATTTACGAATAAGGGGAAACCCTGTTTAATACTTGACTTGTTGAAAGCAAAGTTATATTTTGAAGAATAAAACTTTCCCTAGCAATATCACTTTATTATTCTTCATTCACTGTATTAACACATGACTGTAGATTATACTATAATATTTTATATATTCAGTATTCCCCACATCATCATCCATTCACTAACTATACCTTAATTACTTTTATATATTATATATATATATATATACCTGGGTGGAACATTTTCCTAGTAATTAAAGCTACACTCCATATGCCTCCACTAGAGAACTTCACAAATTAGCTAACAAAAAAAAAAACCCTCCTTTTCTCTACCTCACTCTCTACCACCCCTCCTACGAGGAGAGAAAACAGGAAATACATTGTCTGGAATGCTGGTCCAATAACTCCTTTATGTTGGCGTTCATTTTTCCCGGAAAATGTTAAAAAAAAAAATAATAAAAATATATCTCCAAAACTACAATAGCTACAGCGAAAATTAATTACATTTTTGGAATCCCTGGTAAAATTTTAGTAGGAAAATGTAAAAAAAATAAAAAATAAAAAAAAATATTCCGTTAATAATTATAGTAAAAATGAATTAGAGAGCCTATTCTAGAGACCTTTTTTGGTACCACACATCGTTAAAATATAAATAGACCTTTCTATTAATTTTGCTTTTTTTTTTTTTACTAAAAGAATAACCCCCCAAGGGTATACCGCACGATGGCAGGAGTCGGGCGTCTCATCGGCCTTTCGGCGGAACACAGGGGGTTGTGCTTTTCCACGGGGACGTTTTCCAATCCTCCGTAGGGGAGGGTCCTTCTCCGAACCCCGCTTCTTTTGGTAAATTGGGTGGTCGCGGGGATTCCTCCGCCCTCCCCTACGGAGTATGGAAAACGTCCCCCCCTGTGTTTCCCCGTACGGCTCGAGCCCTAGCCCCCTACATTGGCCGTGTATCAACCTTTTTACAAAACATCACATATATAATATATATTATATATATATTATATATATATAGTAATATACTAAACTACTATATTCTATTATATATCTCTATAATTTATATATAGTATATTTTCACTATATATATATTATGTTTCCTGCTTCTAAAAAAAAAAAAATAGTTAATATTTATATTATTTATTTATTATTATTCTTTTTTTACACTTTACTTCCTAACTAAATTTTATTTCAAGGTATTTCCAAAAATGTTAATTCACTATTTTTTCGCCTGTAATGCTTATTTTTCGTAGTTTATCATGAGATAACTTTTTGATTTTTTTTTCTTTTTATTAACTCCATAACCATCACCATTAATACAGTTTCCGCAATAAAATTTTTGCCAGGATTCCAAACAATGTACGTTCATTCCTCCGCTGTAACTATTTGTACGTTTTTTGAGATATGGATCTTTGATGAATTCAGCTTTTGTGGCTTTAAACGAAAATCAAGTAAAGGAATTAATTGCAACTACTTTATTTCTATATATTTTATATTATATACTATAGATATATATTTTTATATAACCTACGACACAAATCTTATATATTATATACTATATCTTTATATATACTATATATATATATATATATTATTATGGACATATACTCAATATATATAATATATTATATATATATACTATATGGTAGTATCATAATATATATATATTAATATATAAATATACTATATCGCTCTGAGGTGTTTTTCCACACCTTTTTTTATTCTCGTCACACTTTTTCATTATGAAAGCCAATTTATGTCTCTGGACTAAATTAACTTTTTTTCTATAAATATTTTTCCTTTTCAGTGTGATCAATTTAAAAAATGATATAATATATACATTATTATATACTATTATATATATATATATACTGTACTATCTTTATTATTATATTTTACTATATTATTATATACTATATTATATATCATATTTATTAATTATATCCCTTTTCATTTCTGATATATCATATTTATCTGATTAGCTTATACCACTTATATAATTAATCAATATTACTATAGTATAATAGGATAGGTATAACTTATCATACTTATACTCTATCTTTCTACGGTTTCATTTTTCCTATCATCCTTATTTTACCTACTATAACCTGCCTACTTCATACTATCAGCCTTTCGCCCCAAGCTCCTTCTCTTATGACAAAAGTATGCCAACACAATCCACTCATCCAAAATACTTGTCCTACTCCTACAGCTACATGTCTCTTCCTCTAGTACTTTGAAAAATGAGGACACATCTAAGGGGTTTGTCCTGGATATCCCTCCCTTGGGCATCAGGGCGGCCAAAACTTTACCTGAGGAAATGCTTCGTTTACTAACAAAAAAAAAAAAAACTAAAAAAATATAACAAACATAATATAAATACACACAACATATCCGAACGATTACATTACAGGGTCACTAACAGCCCTAATTTCAGAGAACATTTTGCAGATCCCTCTCTTATACCATTTTTCTCGGGTCTTACTTACTCTGCGGATATACACTTTACTTTAGAATACCTAAACCTACACACATTTTTTTGTTTTGTTCAACGTTTACTTATGTTGTAATTACCATATACAAAAACATTTGAATATACCACACATAAAAATTTAATAACCATAACCAATATTGTTCTCTTCAATTTCCACTTTTTCTGTATTTGGCGGGGTCTCCAGACTACGGCTTGTCTTTTACTCGGCACATTAAGTATTACTATATATTTACTATTCTTTATTTTTTGTAAGGTATTTTTAATTTACTAGAGTGTTCTATGCAGTATCCTCTCTTTCTCGCCTCTTAGGGCTGCGCACATCCGTAGCACTTCGACAAGTCCTCTTCGTCAGGGGGCTGTTTTTGTGGTCCCTTCTGCAGCAACAATCATGCGGTGGCGTGACTTTTTCCATCACCTCCGTAGGGGATAGGGGCCTGTTGACGGTAACCCCCCTTTCCTTCTTCGCGACATTCCCATTCTTTTGTTTTCTCCTTATCTCCAAATAACTGAGACCCGAAGTCTTACTCGCGAGAGTCTCATCCACTGTCTTTTTTTTTTTCTTCTCCCCGGAGTGGTTTCTGGCCTTGGACTATTAGTACTTCCATTTTCTCCTACCTTTCTTTCCGCTCTTTAGTCACTTTTCTTCACGCTTTATTCTCCTCAGGGTAAGGCCGAGTTAATCCCGACTTTTCCATTTTTTCTTGTCATCCCGATTTGCGAATAAAGCTTTTTTGATTTATCCCAATTCATTTCTTTTTTCTTCTCTTTGGTTTTTTTTGTTTTTGCGGGTATCCTTCTTTTTATTTATCTTTATTTACAAAAAGTGTAGCAAAACTCTTTTATTCTACTTGAAAGCTTGTCACTAATTTTTTTTATTTTACTATTACGGAACAGATGATAATACCTTTTTCATGAAAAGGTCTCAATATATGGCTTCTCTAATCATTTATATTTACTTTCCTATATTATTATTTATTCACTATATAATACTTTCGTTGCTTTTAATTTTATCTTATTTTTTTTTACATTTCCCTATCCAAAATTTTACGTTCTCCTAGGATTCCAAAATGTATTTCCTTTTCGCTGTAGCTATTTATTTTTGAGATTATATTTTTTTTTTTTTTTTTTTTTTTTTTTTTTTTTTTTTACCATCTTCTTCTCGCTTATCTTATCATATTGGTATACCAGCCATTCACAGCAAGTGTTCTTTTCCGGTAGTCTGAATGTAGTTATTGAGAATATCGATTTTGTGGCTACTTCTTAGAAGGCTGACCTTACATTAATTATATATACTAACCTTTTAAACATACCTTACTCTATGTATATTTCTATATCTATTTTATTCTATATATTTTTATCAATATTCATTATCATATCTTCTTCCAACTCCCATATTTGTATATATATTACTTGTTTTATTCTCTATATACTTTATATTTTACCATATATTTCTTCGATACACTATACTAACTATAGTTTTACTACACTACCCTTCTTATCATTCCTATAATTCTACTTTATATTAACATTCTATATAGTAGGAAATCATTACGTCTTTGAATCACCAACCTACAAAAAATTGAAAAATTGTATATAGAGTTTGTAATTCTGGGAAATACGTATATTCAATATTAGGTAAAAGAACAAAAACAGTTATTGACTTTTCATTTTTTTTTAAACCTCACAGAGTAAAATGTTCCTGTGTACATATATATATTATATATATGATATATATATATATATATATTAATATATATAATATTATATATATATATAATATATATTATATATATATATAATAACTACAATATACTTCTATATATATATATATATATATATATATATAATTATATATATTTATATATATCATATTCTATGTCATTCTTATATTATACCCTTCATTTTCTATATTTATAATATTATAATCATGTACCTTTATCTTTATACTTTGTGCTTTACAAACATTACTATATATATAATTATTAGTACTATCCTACCCTTATGTATGTCGTGGCTTTATACCTACTCTTTTTCTTCTTATACACTTACTATTCTCTATATATATATACTACCTTTATCCTACCTCACTCATCATAGTTATTTACTGTATGTATACCTCTATCTATTATATATACTTTATTTTTCCAATTTCGATTTAACATTTTTTTAATGCTCACAGAATGTAACTAGGGACCGGCAGCTCTTACAGTTATTTTAAATTTTCCTATATTTGGTTGGCTTAAGTATAATTCTCTATGGATGTTGGATTTTAAATGTGTTTTTTTTCATTTTTCATTTTTTTCTTTTTTTTTTATGCTTATTCTATCTTACAATATTTTAAAATAATATTTTTTTCCAACCAAATCTCTAGGTGGGCTCGAG
Source organism: Trachelipus rathkii (assembly GCA_015478945.1). Classification (NCBI taxonomy): domain Eukaryota; kingdom Metazoa; phylum Arthropoda; class Malacostraca; order Isopoda; family Trachelipodidae; genus Trachelipus; species Trachelipus rathkii. Next base: position 17,584 of record JABUQX010033261.1, read on the forward strand.
CCGATTCTGTGGCGGATCAGCAGCGGTGGACGGTTTCACTACCCGGAGCGAAGGATGTGTCGGAGGGAAAGCCCCCCGTTTGACCACCTCAGCCTGTTGCTCCACAACATACATCCCAAAAGAGCGGGGGTTCCGCGAGCACCACATTCTCCTGGAGGTGGGGATCTTAGTCCCTCCTCCGTCGTCACACACGGGAGACGAGGACGCCCCAGACTTCCTTTGTCATCTTCTTCGCGGTTTAGAGACCCTATTCTGTTATCGTCGCTTTCTAGCTTAATTAAAAAGGAGATAAGGTCTGTACTCTTCTCTCATAAATAACACTTTGGTAAATTTAACTTGTTTAGGCTTAAAGGGAATAACCCATTAGTGGGGTAACCGCAAAGATTGGCATGGGAGTGGGGTTCTCTCGGGCTCTTGGCATACCCAGGTGGAGATACGACACGGGTGGGACATTATCCCTTCCTTCGGGGATGGTCTTCTCCGGAACCCTCTTCTAGCTCTTGGTTTCCTTGGGTGTCGCGGCGGGTTCCCTACCGAATCATTATACCCAACTCCTGGGTATGAACGTCCCCCCTCTGATCCCCGTCGGCTCGAGCCAGCCCCTAATTTGTGTTTTGGAAATAATTTTTTAAATAATTATTGTTATTAATAACCTACGAAGCAAAAAAAAAAATATAAAAAAATAAAATAAAAAAAAGTGTCAATTTTAAATCGCCGGATTTCCTTTACGTATACTGTTTCCTCGACTTCAAATACTACCCACGTTAGCATTTGATTATTTACTTCGTCAGGAGCTTGCGGTCCCCTAGTTACATCTACTGGTGAGCATTAAAAAAATCTGACCCATCTTATATATATATCTATACTTATACTACTACTAGACAAATTTTTTTATATTATTTCATTACTATCTACTATATATATCTTATATATTCTATATATACATAATATATAATACTCTTATAATAAATATATATATACATTATACTATTATATTTTATCTAGTTGAGCGATTATTATACTATTCAGCTATCTCTACATAATCTTAATATCTATATATATTTTATACCTTACTACTTGAAATTTTTTTCTCTGTGAAGTTAAAAAAAAATGGAAATATACTTTTTTTTGTTTTTTCTCTTTCTCTAATATAATTGTGCGACATATACGTAATACTATCAAAAATGCCTTTAGCAATTTCAATTTTTTTAGGTGGTGATTCAAAGACGTATGATTCCTATATATATATACTTATATTATATATATATTTTACTATATCTTGTATAGTATATATATACCTGTTCTAGCTTATATACCTGTACTTTTATTTATTTTATTCACCTTCTTTTTACTTATATTTTTATCTTTCTTTATCATATTATCGTCATAGAATTTTCAAAGAAATGACTCTTCGTAATTAATGATATAAATCTTTCTTCTTCTCTTATCTATATAAAGATATCTACATAGATATAATCTATATATTTATTCTCTATATTTATCTTCAATTAATATCTTATATCATCTAATATTATATATATATAATATATATATAAGTCATAAGTCTATGCTATTGTTTATTCTTTTTCTCAGTTACATAAATATCTTCTTATTTCATATATTCATTATATTTATTTTTATATACTCTATTTTATATATTAGTATATGTTATATCTTCTCTTATTTATTTAATGTATTATAGTATTTTCTAAAGTTAGGATACTAGCGTTTAGTAATTCATGCTTCTGTATACTAAAAACCATTTATCGAAATAGTAGAGAACGGAATACATTTATCGAAATAGTAGAGGCATCATTTTTTTTTTAGCCTGATTCAACTTGGAAAAACAGAATTTTCAAGCAAAACGATAATATAATACAAAGATAATACTACAATAGCTCAAGCGAAAAGGAATACAGGCTTTTTTGGAACTTGGTAAAAGAAATATCTCTATTAAAAATGCTAAAATTAGTAAAATAAATCAACTTCTTGAATAAAAATGTTGTATAGATATATTTACACGAATTTTTTCATATCCATGTTACAGTGGTGAGGGCGCGGAGGATACCATTCTTCGCGATTCATTACCAAATACCAAAGAGCGGGGGGTTTCCGGAAGACCTCTCCGGATTGCGGGGAAAATAAATCTCATACCCGTAGTTCCCCGGAAGGCTTCAGAGATTGCACCTCATCTAGACTCCTGCATCGGGGTCGGTAATATTCTTTTCCCTTTGCGGTATTCTTTTAGTAAAAAAAAAAAAAACAGTATTTATTTTAAACGAAAACCAAGTAACAAGTGATCTCTAAAGCTAGGCCTTACTAATTTCATATATTTACTTAATATTATATATTAACCAATAATTCTTTTTTTTATTTTTTTATTTTTTTTTTACATTTTCGCTATAGTGAAATTCTTTACCAGGCAATTCCAGAAAAATGTAATTTTCCTTTTAGCTGTAGCTATTTGTACTTTTCGTAGATTTTTTTTTTTTTTCTTTTTTTTTTTTTTTTTTTTTTTTTTTTTTTATTACATTTTCTGCCACTAAAAATTGGACCAGCATTTCCATGCAATGTATATTAATTCCCCGTTTTATCTTGTAGCCATTTCAATAAGTATTTCTTTCATCAGATACATATGAACGGCTAATCCAGACGCTGAACTATATATTTATTATTTTTTACGAATTAAATACTAATTTATTAATCTCAAAAACTAAATTAGCTACAGGGAAAAGGAATCACATTTGTTTCTTTTTGTGAATCCTGGCAAAAATTTTACCGAGGAAACTGTTAAAAAAAATCAAAATCTACGAAAACGTTGAAATTGTGAAACATGATGATGCATTTTTTTGGATCCACTTCGTGAAACAATTTTGGTTGAGGCCAGAACATGTAAAAAAAAGAAATTAAACCAAAAACTTGGCTATTTTTTTTGGGGGGGAGGCTGGGACACATAGTATACCGCTATATAGCCTGGACCCACGCGGTGTACTATAGATAGGTATATAGTAGACTATATACACAGAGTACTTACGACATAATAAACTTATAGGACTAATATGACTATATAACGTATATATAATATATATATATATTATATATACTACTATATATATATATACGTATATATTATTTGTAAAGGAATAACACGGCAATGTAGGGGCTCCAGAGCCGACGGGGAAACAGGGGGGGATCTTTTCCATAACCCCGTAGGGAGGGGCGGAGGAACCCCCGCGACACCCAAATACCAAAGAGGGCGGGGGGATATGTGCCAGAGACCCCTCCCCGAGGGGGCGGCGGGGAATTTAGTCCTACCCGTAGTTTCCCGGAAGGCCGAGAGACCCGACTCTTGCCATTGGTGCGGTATATCCTTGGGGTATTTGTTAGTTAAAAAAAACAAAAAGCAAAATTTAAAAGAAAGTCTAGTTCTATTTTAGACGAGTAAACCAATAAAAAGAGTCTCTAAAGATAGGCTTTTCTAATCTGTGATTACTATTAATTATTTTAACAATAATTATTTATTAATTTTTATTTTATTATTACTTTTCTTTACATTTTTCCTAAATGTATTTGAAAGCTGCTAGAAGAAAAAAAATTATTAAATTTTCCCTTTAGCTATCTGTTAGTTTTCTGAGATTTTTTTTTTTTTACATTCTTCCAGTTCACAAAAATTTAGAGCCAAGCTATTCCCAGCAATTGTATTCCTTTTGCCCGGTTAGCTGTTGTAGTCTTTGAGATATGGATTTTGTGGCTACTAATCGAATGGCTGACCATAATTATATTATTAATTTTATATAATACTATATATAATTATATATTTTATAACCTATATAGTATGATATATATATCTATATATATATTGACTATGTATATATTTATAACTATAAATAAATATCTATTAAAAGTAAAAACACAAATTTTATCTTAAAATCAAAATAATTATAAATTAATTTTTCTTTACGTCCCTTTCGCCAACAGCGAAAAGTAAATTATTTAATCTTTCAATTTTGTAGTTGATTTGGTCAAATAAACCATAAATAGAAATACGCCTTTTGATTGGCTCTTAAAGCACTCTTGTGATTGGCTCCTAAATGATTGTGCAATTTTTTCCTCCTGTTTTCAATTTTTTTTATGATTTCTTATAACATCCTGTAGAAAACAGAAATAGAACTCGGATTCCGAATCCTTCGGATTCGGAATCACAGCTCCGAAATCCGAATCCTTGTGTGGTATGAAATGTGCGAATCCGAATGCCGACAGTCCGACCCCAGCACTTCGGATTTCGAATCCGTAACATTACGCACGAAAATCCGTGGTGTGTGTGAATTGTTCGATATCTTGTGTGCTCTGCTCCCTAGGTCACCCTTTTGGTGACCTCTTGCTTTTCTTCCCCTCTTCTTCCGTCTTTCTTTTTCTTTTCTTTGTTTCCCTTTTCTCTCCTTTTTTTTTGTTTTTTCTCTCCCTTGTTTCTGTTATATTTACCGATCCGAAGCCGAATCCAACACCTATTGTGGTTGAATCCGATAATCCCGAATTCCGGATCTTGTACGAGCTCGAATCCGGACTTCGAATCCGAGATCCGGATTCGGATTACATCGCCCCAAATTCATCAACTGTATATATATATTATATCCTTATATATATAAAATGTTATTTATATATTATTATATACTATATATATATATATATATTTATATATATATTATATATTTATTTTGTATACTATCTAATATATTAATATATATATATATTCTATATATATATTACTATATATTATATTATACATACTAGATTCAGTTACCCATTATATATACTATATAGATTATCATAGAATATATTATAATAGATATATATATATATATACTAATTACTTTGAAGTTATATTATATCTATTCTATATATATATTATATATCATAAATAATACTATTTATATATACTACAACTTTATTATATATATATAATATTACATATTACTTATATATATATTATATATTATATATATAATATATTTAATTATATATTATATGGTACCCACTATATTATATCATATATATAATATATATATATATATATATATATATTTATACGTTATTAATAATATATATTATATATTATATATTATATATTATTTAGTACTATACATATTATTATATCCGGTATATCGAAACGTTCATTTGACGTTATAAAATATATAAATTGAAATAAGCTGAGAAAAACAATACAGAAGTTATCCCCGTTCCTGATTTATTTTTTCATATCGTTAGAATTAAAATATTTTCGAACAGTAACAAGTTAATTATTCTTGAAATAATAATAATAGTTTTGCTCTTTTGGAAAATTTTAAAAATCGCTACTTCATTATTGTTACTATTTAAAAAAAAAATCCCCGTTTGTAACGAAACAAAGTTTTTTAAAAACTGTTGACAAAACATAACGTGTTTTGAAAATGTTAACCTTAACTGTGTCTCTATTTCTTTCTTTTGGGGGAGGGGGTGTGACTGATTTAAGTATTTATTTTTGGACGATTTCGCGGAGTGAAAGTGTGTTTCATTTTGTCGTTTCTTAGTGATATAGTTTATACTGGTTAATATATTTTATGATATGCCATATTATATATATATCAAAGTTTTTATATATATCTATATTATTATATTATTTAATTTAGGTGACTAATTAATTATATCACATATTTTTTTAGGGTTTATATATAAATATATATTACTCTTGTTAACTTTCGACTATTATATTATCTAAATCAGACCAAATTTACATTCACGTGGCATTTAATATTTATTATATCCTGAGAATTTTATTTTATTCACTTTCTATATATATATATATATTAGGTGTGATATATATATATATTATATATATGATATTATAAGAATTATAGATACTCAACATTAAGCACAGTAAATATTTATCTTTTGTATATTTAGTATATTATATATACTTATATTTTATTAAGAAACCGTATATCTTCTCTCCTATCATTTTTTATTGTATCTGCAATTCCTTCTGCATGTATAGCACATTCTGTTCGGTGTGCTAATAATATTATTAAGTAATTAGTATTATATTTATTATTTTGCGTTGGTATCCTAATCGGTTCTGCACTATTCACATGTTTGCGTTTCATAAGGTTATATTTTTACTATCTTACGAGCTTCTCTATTTACAGTGGTTATTAAATATGTTGATAAAAGATTTTCGACAAGTGTCGGCAAATACTAACGAGTTACATTGAAGTTACAACTTCTTTTTTTAAATATGGATGTCATTTTTTTAAATTCCGAAGAAATTATACGAACAGGAGGTTGGGTAATACCATTAGTTGTCCTGATTTCGTTTTAGTTGAAAATTTTCTCGGGGAAATATGAAGACATATGAAACGCAATTTAGAATTGGCTTTTTTATGTACTAACCTTTATAAAGAAGTTCATCCTGCTGACACATTAATTAATCTGGATAACATAGCTTTTTTATCGTGGAATACTTTCTGCAATATTGCAACATTTTCTATATTTTTCTTCTATAAACATTCGTACCAGCATATCTTTTTTCATTTCTAAAGGGATGTTTTGGCCAAGCTAAAAATACAGCATTTTTAGAGAATAGGGCTTTGTTTGAGCTCTTATAAAAATTTCTTTCCACTTATATTTGTATGATTGCAAATATATTGTTTTTGGTTCATAAACCAGGAAACTTAATAATTGGTGAAACTCTTTTCTTTTTTCTACTGCCAGTTAACTTAATGATATTGTTCTCTGAAATACAATCCTTATCCTTGCTGAACGTAAAATATATGCTCATACCACACACCCATTCATTCCTCTTTACTACATTGTACAAATAAACACGTCCTTTCTATCATTACGAATCTTACAGATGAAACTTATGGTTTCTATATATAAACTATATTTGAAAAATAGCAAACTATGTGACCCTTCTTTTCTATTAAGACGCGCAGGACATTTTTCTCTCCCTCTAATTGAAAATCCGTTAATGATGTATATCTTTCTCGCCATTTTACATATGCTTTTACTAGTATTTGAATCCCTTGCTTATGGCATACGTCCGATATGTAAGCTCTACTAAAGAAATTGCTGAAGAGTTTCTCTTTGCGGATAAAATGGTCTTGTTACGCCTCGACGCCCACAGCCTTCAAGGTTCAATACTTTTATTTTTTTTTCAGGCTTGTTAAAAACTTGTAAAATTTCTTTAATACCAAAAATATTTCCATGAGAAATATCATTGTTTGTGCAACAGATGGGGCGCCTAGCTTATGATAGGTCGATAATCGTGGATTATAGCTCATTTAAAAGAAGTAGTTTCCAAAAATATTTACTCTTCATTGTAAATGAAGAAAACTTAGCTGCAAAGCATCTTAGTTGGAGTTTCTAATGAGCCGAGCTCTTTCCTACTGGAGTAAATAAAAATCAAAATCTTTAACGTTAAATGACACAGAACCCGTTCGAAACTAGCTATGCCTAATCCGTTAAAAATGAAGGAAATTGAAGTGTTCTTATTTCTGCATCTACCCGATCGTATACGATGGACTCTCTCGAATGATAACTGTTTTTGAATCGCTTTACAATGTTCTTTCTACGATTATATTCTGTCCTATTTTTTCTTTCTCTGAATTCTCTTATTATTCTATGTGATATAGAAAAATTGTCATGTATAATTATTATTAGAAATAAATCGGGTGACATATTTTGACGTTTTATTTTTTCAGATATTCCCACACTAAAACTAAAATGTAAATTCAATTATCAAATTTGCATGGGAAATAATTTATTTACAATCTTAATCTTAAAATCGATAGTGAATTCTATACTTCTTGTATTTTATCATCAAAAAATTACACTTTTTTCATTTATGGTAGGACTAGTAGTAGTCTAATAAAGATTTTATTGCATGTTCCAAAGTTATATATAATCATATGATTATAGTCGTATAGATTATTTTGGATTATCATGATAATGTTGGACATGGCTAGTATTGCTCCGTCTTCACCCTCCTGGACACACTGAAACCCAGAAGTACTTTTTATTTAGAACATTAAAGACAACTTTATAATATCTTTTGTGACTCTGAAATATATCGCCTTTTTGTTCTTGTGAGTCCGTTAAGTTCCCATCTTTCTGATTAATGTGAACATCTCTAGGCTTATTTTTCACCAAAATTTACGTGAAGAAATTATTGACTTGAGAAATATGATATCCTGATAGTTACAAATTATATAACCTAAATCATTTTACATACATCCAAGAGATTTATTCACTGCAGCATTTTGGCCATAAATATTAAAAACAGATTTAATCCCCATAACTCTTTTTCGTCAGGAAAATTGAAAATTTCTACTCCCTTTTACTCCCTGCTTTCTCCCTTCACCATACTTTTGTGTTGAGAAATGGAATTAATAGTGCTCATACTATTGCATATCTTCCTTACAAATCATGCGGAAAAGAACACTGACAACCAATCTGAAGTCCAAACTGGAGGTGGACTTGCGACTCCTCTCTCTTCCCTCATAGACTGGTCAAGAACACCTAACTTGTTTTTTTTTTTTTTTATATAAAAAAAGAACAATACAATCTATGGAAGAAAGACACGAGAAAAGAAAACACCAAGAACATTAAAGACATACGAAGATAAATATTTGACGAAAGTGTGGTTTGTATCGAGTAGATAAATAGAAGAATTGAGTTTTTGATTAGTATAAAACTACCTCTGCTATCTGTTAGCTCCAGCTAGAAATGTGAGAAAAATACCCTTAAGACCACCCTCCTAGCGTCAACTGTTATGATTGTTTTTTTCAAGATGAAATGAGTTATGAAGAGTTGAATCATTAGAGTGATTAAGAGTGAATCATAAGAGTGAATCATAAGAGTGAATAGGTAATGATAGGCTGTGTCTCCTCCGGGATTCGAACCTACGCCTGTTGCGATAAGGGTCATTAATGAAAAGCAGAAAAAAATATAGTGGATCAGACAGAACCATGAGGAACAGCACATTTGATTGATCTAATTGATGATATATGTCAGTCTACAACAGCTGCTATACAACGATCGGAAAGAAAATCAAAGATATATACAGATGAGGAAATGGAGATGCTTTGGAATCAAAGTCCCATGCCAGATTTTGTCAAAAATGTATGATTTGTCAAATGCCACAGGAAAAAATTCATCGATAAGCCAAAATGCCAATAAGCCAAAGGCCAAAAAGCCAAAAAGCCAGAAAACCAAAAGCCCAAAAAGCCAAAAAGCCAAAAAACCAAAAAGCCAAAAAGCCAAAAAGCCAAAAAGCCAAAATAGAAACAGATAATGGAAAGTAGATCGCTATTGAGGGTTCCTTACGGAAGAAACTTTGACGATCTGAAGCAAGACAAGTGGAATTAAGATGTTTTCAAATCTACCTGCTTAGGAAACATATCAACCTGCTTAGGAATCAAATCTACCTGCTTAGGAAACAAATCTACCTGCTTAGGAAAATATTAGAGCTCTTAGGAAACAAATCTACTGCTTAGGAAATATATCTACCTGCTTAGGAAACAAATCTACCTGCTTAGGAAACAAATCTACCTGCTTAGGAAACAAATCTACCTGCTTAGGAAACAAATCTACCTGCTTAGGAAACATATTCACTTATGAGAATACCAAAATGCTAGTCTAGTTGAGGAAACAATATCTAAACTATATGCTTAGCACTGATATTCGAAACTGAGGGCTTAAGAGAAAATATCGTACTTCTTGCTAAGATCTATACTTAAAATTTGGTACACTTGGCTAGTGAAAGTATATTAAGTAATAGCGTAATTGTCTTATGAACAAATTTTTAAAATCTTCTTATAGTATACAACTCGTAGTTTTAACCTTATAGATGATATAATTACTTGGCTTATAAGATATACACTATACTATATGCTTAAGGACAATCAAAATACTCTGCTGAGGAGTTAACATATCTCATCTCAGAAATAAGCAATATATACTATTATCCTCACCTGTAGAGCAAACATAAATCATAACTATTCAACTAATCTAGCACCCAATCTTACTCTTGCTCTTGAGCGTTAACTCAATAGTATATATATGCATCTTCTGACTATGAGGACACACTTATATTTCTACCTGCTTTTAGTGAATATCAAAATCGCTCTAAAGAAACTTATCTACTGCTGTTATAAAAATAACTCTCGCTTAGAAGTATCATTATATACCTGCATTAATAAACACATCTTATACCTGCTTAGGAAACAAATCTACTTTTTTTATGAGAGTAAATCTCATAACATTGTTTGAGAACGACACTATATAGATCAGACCATATGCTAGAGAGTGCTCATCTTTTTCAAAAATACGATGACAAAGAGCACCACAAAATAATTTTGCTTTGTGTAACGGAAGCTTTTTTAGTTTAATATTCCATTTTTATTACAAGACAGTTAATCGATACACACTAAAGAGAGTGAAAAATATGTGTATAGATATGATGAGAAGGGCAAACAAATATATTGGTATAGTAAGATCAGGACTTAACACAAAGTCCGCAATAATAAGAGCATCATCGAAAACTTCTCTATAAACACACAAATATTCTCTGCTTTTATATAGTATACCCAGTGATAATATGTCCTTGTACAGATTGCAATTTCACTATAGAAAATACAATCGTTGTCTTTTTCTGCTATAAAAGCGTTTATAATAAATTCTCTCTCAGGACATAATATTAAACTCTTAATATTAGAGAGATATCATTTAAATGATGAATATAAAATTTTAAGAGACATCACGTAGAGGTTTATAGAGTATATGGAAGACAACAGTATATAGTAAAATGTAGTATAAGAATTAATTAAGAAGAAAGCGAGTAATTTTAGGAAGTAAGAATGTTTTTTTAAGTCCGCTTTTTGATTACACCCATGGCCACTTTACTTAAACATGCAGAATCATTGGTATAAATTCAAACTATAAAAAAAAGACAAATATTATTGAATCACTTTTTGCGATCTACCAACAAAACTGTAAATATATATCTCTCAAACAATACACATCCAATCAAATTAGAAAAATATTTTATCACCGAAAATCCCTTTTCTGCTTTTTAAAATTGCATTTAATTTTAGGCAATCGTTATAACTAATATTACTATTTATTATTTTCATTGGGTTTAATTATATTAATCTTCACCTGAGATGATAATAAATACAATATATATAAATTTTCTGTCACCATATAATTCGATCAAATGATGAATTTTTGGCAAAGTATGATGTGTTATAAAGTGTAAAGACGATAACTCATTTATAGAAGTCCTAATTGCTATTTCTCGTGTCATCATTTGAGTCGAATATATTATAAAATAGAGATATCGCTTGACACTTTTACACACAAGATTACACTCAAATATTTCTTGTTATTTAAAACAGTCTAGCAACGTGTCTCACTCAATGAATTATGCAACATATTATATGGTATATAAATAGGACCCAAAATGTCTCATTTCACATTTGTATCGCTATTAACAATATACAGTCAATTTAGAAGTCGACAGACAGCTTCATCTTGGAGAAAATCTATATGAGAGGACCACACACTTCGCTATCACAGAGCTTATCGCGCAATTGGCAATTTTCACAATCGAAACACATCATTTTTTCTCAAATGCTGAAAATACCGTTAAAACTTCAATTTTAAGAATATACTAATACTAAAACTAATGTAATAATAATACTATATAATTATTACAAATGTAGATAAATTTAGGAAATAAATTCTATACTTTAATGAGATGAGTTCTAATATATATATATATATAATATATCTTATATATTATTTTTTTGTAATGTGAAAAATTTAAGAAATAACATGTATATTAGCAATAAGCAAAGTTAAAATTTTATTTATTAATAACAGGTTAATTAATTTAAAAAAATCAAATAATGTAAATACTGTGATAATAATAACAAATAACAAATATATATAAAATTATTCATTATAAAAATACAGTCATAATATATTATAAGAGCACCGTATAGAGAGAAAACTATTAATTATACAATTTAGCTTTATACTGTTTTTTTATTTGATACAATTTGCATTTTATAATGAAACATTGTGAACAACTGTTATATCATGATATCTACAGTCTACACACTTACTTAGTCACATATTTAAAGTAAAATTAACATAATAGCTATATATAAATATATTTTCAAAATCTTAAATTTTAGAAAAATCTGATAATTATACTTTCACATGGGCCAGCGTTACTGAACTTATACCTGTAAAAAATTATAAATATATGAAAAAACGTAATTTTAAAGTTAAAGTTAAAATATAATATTTACTAACAACAATTTTAAACATGACCTTTTTATCTGCAATTTTTTGGTAATTATAAATAAAACTAAATATTGATGATTTTCACTATATTAAAATAAATACATACGTCATTCAAGCACTTCTAATAAACTATAACTAAATATACATATTTTAATTGCTTACTTTTTTGAAATTTAAGAGATTCATATCAATGAAACATATTATTTTATTTCTAAATAATGATAAATCTAACAGTATAAAAACATCGAATTTTTTAAAGAGAATTATCACTAAATAAATTTATCGCAAGATGTATATGAGAAATTTAGGGCAAATAATCAGTGCTTGTAATGATCTCTGTATGTAAGAGTAACACGTTGGAATTCTGTTATGCCTAAAAGGTATCATAATTGGACTTTCAATTGAGACGATGGAAGTTCATGAATTATATACGACAGTTAATATACTTTATTTAAATAAATTCTATGAAATATTATATTTCATTAAGGCCTGTAAAATTGTAGAATATCTTGGTGGATTATAAAATATAAATCATATATTACTATAAGCACAATTGTAATTAGTTGAGAGAGCTCGAAAATATATAGTACTACTCCTGACCTTAATTAACTATATAGGGCAATGTCTCATAGCACCTTTTATTAGTCTTCGCAGAGATTGCATGTGTCTGTCAAGAACAGCCACAACTCATATCTTTTGTTATAGTATATCGAGTCTCTCTAGAAAAGAAAATTCATTTTGTTGTTGAAGAATACACTCTCCTAATTTTAGATTCTTCCTCCAGGAAAATAGACGGTTTACATAATGTGTGTAGGATGATTAGAATATAAGACAAGAAATTAAATATATTGTCAATGTGCTGATCAGAGATATTAGGAGATTGTGTAGAAAGAATTTTCATATCATATTGCTCATACGAAAAGTAAAGGTCTAATTGTTTAGAAGAACGGTGTCCGTTATGATAATATAGTAAACAGGTTTTCACTACACTCAATGAAATCAGATTATACGAGAGACTATACAAATATACACAAAACTCTCAAAAGTCGGCGCTTGGACCAAGTATCAACTAGCAATGTATACATATTGCATGAGTATACTTGAATATATATAGAATATAGACTTGTCATGTCTCTAATGTACCTACGATTAAAACAAGATTATGCATCTTTTCGTCGAGATTTAGTTGATTAAATTTTGAGACACTCTCTCAGAATCTGTATAGTCTTACTACGTTTTTATTCTGTTTTTCAAATGGATGGAAAATAAATAATTAGACAAAAGAATATATTGCTATTTTAAGAATATTTCGATTGCAGAGAGATAATATTTCTTTTCATATAATGTTAAAAAGTCACCGTAAACTACTCACAATTTAAGAAGAGTTATCACACTAATTTTCTCAATCGAGTTAAGGAAATTGTATTAGAGTAAAAATATCATAACTCACATTTAAGAATTATCTAGAATTTGTAAATGTAAAATATTGTTAAATGAAAAGCCGTCATTTTATAGAAAAGTTAAAAATTTTTTATTTTAAAACAGGTTTTCACTACTAATTGAATATAATATGTATTTAAATAAAACGAAATATAAAAAATTTATAATAGTTTATAATAAAACGTTAATCTTATTAATAGTATAAATTTCATATAATGAACATATAATCACACCTAAAACTATTATACTAATTTGACTTTCTGCTTTTTTGAAATTGTATTTCACAGTACACTCACTATTTTTTCAAAACCTGTAACAACCGTCAGAAACTAACTCACTTTTAATAATGATAAAATAATTTAGTACACACCCTTTGTATTAGATTCAGGAATAAGTATGTTTTAAGAGTTGTTTAGGGTAGATTATGAAAATTTAATAATAGAGCTAATTGTTAATTTTAGAAGTTATAAAATTTTTAATTTTAAAACAGGTCTAGTTATGAATCTCATTATTAGAAATAACTATTTGGTATATTAATAAAAATAACAAATATATTGAAATAGTCGCTCCAGCATTTACCAAAATAAAAGGTACATCACCTATAAATACTATAACTAATTCGCTTGATTATCTGTTTTTATTTGACTGTATATTTATGCATTTTTAAATAAAACAACCGTTATTAGTTTTTAACAAAATGCTGTAAAATCTTCACCTGATATACAAAATAACTCATCAAATAATTTTTTAAGAAAATAACTAAAATATTATATTTTCACATATATGTTGAAATATTAAGTGAAAAATCGTACTCACTTTATTAAGTAGTTCTATAATTATATTTAGTAATGATAGGAAAATTTATAGTAATATAAGACGTGAATTTTAGGATAGTTTGAAATGCTCATTTATTATAAAGACAACAAATATGGCACAACGACGAGTAGATTTTTTGGTAGATGAAAACAAATATCTGTAAATTTCATCAATTATAAAATTAAAACTTATTCAAATTTCAAATACAGCTACTAAACTATTATTATTCAACAAAGTTTACGTCTATTTATCTATCACTTGTTTGAATTGCATTTCAATGAACCACTAGTTACATTTTTAAAGCTAAGAATATCAGCATTAATGTAACTCAATTTTAAAAGAAATTAGCCAAAAGATTTCAAATGTTGAAATTTAGGAAAAATCGTAACATTTATTTAAATGACGTGGATTTGTAAGATTATTTTGTAATGTTGTAAATTTAATTTAAGAATAAATATTCTAAGTAAATGATTATATAATAGGTTACTGATATAGAGGTTGCTGAGTAAGGAGCGTGACTATAGTACGGACTACGTTTTCCTACTAAAGGTGCGGTAGGTATAGCGCTAGCGAGACTGACTACCTAGCCTATAGATGATTGCAGGGGTAGCCCATTACTCTGATAATTATAAAATATACTGATAAAAATTTAATTCAAATGATTTTCTCTTATACTCAAGGTTGATATTCTAAGCAACTACCAGCCCTAAAAAGTAGTTATTATTAATAAAATGAGTAGTATATAATGATACCTTGCCAGACGATACAAAAAAATATAGCTTATGCATAGGTAACAAATTGCTGTCGTTTATATATATTACAATCAATATAATAATATATAGTATATATATATATATATAATATTTATATATATATATAAATTTTGGCCAAAAAATAAAATAAAGTAAAGTGTTATAGTTTCTTTGAAAGTATTCTTAAGTGCAATTGTACTCGAATATTGGTAAAAATATGCTTACCACAGTAAAATGAAGTAATATGTTCGAGTAAGTGATATTAATAATAATAATATAATAATATTAGTATATATATATATTATAGATTGTTAATAATAATATTACTATTATAAATTAATTAATTAAATAATAAATAATAATAATTAATAATAATAATATAATAATAATTAAATATAATAAATAAATAATAATAATAATAATATAATTATAAATATAATATTAATAATAACAATAATACAAATAATGTTAGTAACATATAATAACATCACAAAAAAAATTAGTTAATGACAATATTATGTTAATTATATTAAATAATATTAAATTATAGTGCATAATAACTTTTATAATACAGTTTATTATGATAATATTATCATAAGTAAATCGCTTGAAATATATTTTTTTTATTATTAATATAATTATTTATTATTATTTAATATTATTATTATAATTATTATTATATTAATGTTTATTATTAATTTATTATATTTATTATTATTATTATTATATTATATATTAATTTGTATTATGCATGCAATTCATTACATATAAATTGCCCACTATTATCTATTAATTAAATCGACACTTATTGTTGTTATTGTTGTTATATTATATATACCTCTCAATAAATATCTCTCGTCTTCATCAATCTCAATTTGTATAATATCTCTACTCTAATTCTCTCATAATCGGGTATCTATAGAAAGATCTCAAATGACAGCTACAGTGCTTGCATTAGTACACCGGCCATTGTCAGATATCTAAAAAGTTAAAAATTTCTGTCTCTATATAAGAATCTATTCTATCTAGGTATCATTGAAATTTCGTAATATCGATATCCGGAGCGATTTAATCGCGTAATATCTATATATTATATCGTCTCTCACTATATCTTATACTCTTCACTTCTATATCATATATCTCTCTCTCTCTCGTCTCCCCTCTTTATTAAGTCTCTCATCATAGCTTTCCTCCAGCCTAGCGCCAGAATGTCGCCATACACACTTGTATGTCTTCTCACCCTCATCTCTCTTTGTCGTTACACTCATTTATATTGAAGCTATAATCAAATATCTGTTATATATTCATATGCTTATATATATTCCGTAATTTATTTTAGTAGATACGTAATAGAGTATGGAGTTTATTTGATATTTATAATCGTATTCTTAATTGAATTCAGTGAATTAGTTATTGAATATATCAATATCCGTAGTTTCAGTGTATTTCAAACAATTATATGCATTTGTCTGTGATTTTGCCTTGTAATCATATTATTTTTATACACTTGTCAAAAGTGTCTATGCTTATGACTATGTTAGAGATTATACAGTATTTATTCTTAGCGTAACACAAAGCTACATATTTTTTTTAACGGTATGTCTAATAATATTATTGATATTTATGAATATAATTCCTATTCATGTGTTTCAATTTTTCTCACAATATATAATAAAGTTTATTTACGTTCAATTTATTTCTCCTTTATTAACGATATACGTTCCATGCTAAATTATTAACGTGTTATCTCCTGATAAATTCAAGTGCTTTATGAGTTAATTTTGAAACTGAGATATGATTTGAATATATTTACTGCGCGTATATAATTATTGAATAATTTCCAGAATATGAATGACTAAATGATTGTAATATCATTACATTCTTTATACTCCCTATTATTATTATTATTCTTGGATTTTAGATTTGTATTATTCGCATATTATAGGTGGATTAATCTCATATTTTATTTATTATTGTATTCTTATATTTTAATATTAATTATTATTATTATTATTATCTATTGTTATTGTTCACTAAAACAAATCTTAATATTTTTCATTACATTTTACATTTATTATTTTTATTTTTGTATTGTTATTACTTTTGTTATTTTATTATATTTGTTATTTATTTTAATTGTTAGGATATATATGTATTATTATTATTATGATCCCTTGCCACTAGTTTAAAGTTAATGAAACTTAATGAGTATCATTATTATAAAATTTATAACATTATATTAATATTTAACATTATTTTGAGTTTTATACTCACTCCCGGCTTTGGTCAATATATGATTCCAGCCATACTAGTTATTTCTCATAGATACATTTTATCAAGCGGCACTATTATCAAGATGCTGATGACAAGTCGATACAATAAAGATTTAATGACATGATACATAAACGGTACTCAACGCACGCGATCTCATCCATGATCAGATGATCACACCAGGAGAATTCCATAAAGGACACCAACATAATCTTTCATTGTATACTTCGCCAATCAGAAACACTCAACATATCAGTCACCTACTCATGAAAATATAGGGTGTCACCTTTAAGTCCGAATATTATCTCATCAAATGAAAGGATAGGAGGTCACTACAGCTTATACAATTACCTTAGGGAAGGTATTCTAAGTAAGATTATAATAAGAGTTGTCAGACTTTTCTCATTAATCAGGAGTCATTATCTTCGGACTCGTCTTTCTCAATTATGGAAGTTTAAAAAAGAAATATTCCGCTATCAAGATCATTTCTTCGTAACTTATTAGCATTGTTGAAGACCGTGTGTATTGTTTTGCAATTATTCTGCTCTACCCAAACTACTACGAGGCACCTATTGCATATTGACAGTCAAATTTAGGAAGTATTAATTTGTGTAAAATTATAGAGTATTAGGTTAATAAATATATATAACATCTGAGCTTTATTATATATATATAGTTAGGGAATTATTAAACAAAATATTTATAAAATGCGCTCCCACAAATTAATTTCATAACTGCCTATGAAGATGCCTCGTAAGTCTTAGAGGCAAAATCTATGGCATAACAATCACAAAGTCCTTTCTCAACAAAGCTTTATTCACTCAGACCGTTGAAGTGAATGATGGATATGACGGTGGACTGGGTATAGGCAGTGCCGTATTCTCTTCATTTTTATGCATAACAAAATTAATAATCAGGAAAAACAAATAAAAACATATTCAATAAAGAAAAAATGGTATGAGATAAATCTGAAGAATCCCACGTTCTGAGTAGGAGAGAGTCGACACTATAGAAACCATAAGAAAATTAATCTACAAAATTCTTAAAGAAATATTAACAAAATCTTACCGAAGCTATTCTATGCACTTGTAGGGACCCTTGTACTCCCACTGATTTGTGAGATACGCCTCCTGCCTACTTCCTTTTCAAGGTAGTGGTTAGTCTGAATAGAGAGAATACACTTAATAGAACCTTGCACATTGATATTAGAGGAGAGCACGAGCCTGCCTGAGTGCGTCAGTGACTCGACTTCATGTTCTCCTTTACTCACTGTACTGCCATAGAAGTCAGTTTGTTTTTATTTACTAATATGATAATAACTGTAGAAAACAGACTTTCTGCTTTCACTATGCTCTAATTTATAATGTGAGTATTTTCTATTATTATTAAGGCAAATTTGTAAATATCACATTATATTTTTTTTACTTATATTGTATATAAAAATTTAAATTTTTTATGAGCATTCACATCAGCTTATAATAAAAAATTAACAAAATTATTATTTATTAGATTTAATTTGAAAGAACGAAATATTATTTTCATTATTGTGGTATTTCAATACATATTATTATTATTATTATATTTTATATTAATTATTATTATTAATTATTATTATATAATTATTATTATTATTATATATTCTGTTATTCTTTATTTATATTATTATTATTTAAATTATTATTATTATTATGTATTATTATTATTATTATTATTTATTTATTATTTATTATATATTTATATATTTATATTATATTATTATTTATTATTTATATTTAATATATATTTATATTAATATTAATTATTTTAAGCTAACTAATTTGTAGTATTATAATTTCAACTAAAAATTATTTTAGTGATTATATATATATTTAATTATTATTCATTTAATTATTGTTATTATTTAAGACTAATTATTTTATTATTATAATTAATTATTATTATTTAATTATTATTATATTTTTTTATTATAGTATATATAATTATTATAATTTAATTTATATATTATTTATAATATTATATATTGTATTTTATTATCATTATTATTATTGAATTCAGTGAGATATTAGCATACGTTAATGATAACCTGAATAATATCGATTGAAAAGTATATTTTTATTCGATTGTTCACGAATATATATTATCATAGTTAAAGATATTATTATACCTCCATGATCTCACAAACCGAGTAGAAAAGTTCTATGTTTGAGAAAAATTTGAGGTATTAAATGAATAATCTATATACATTAATTACTT
>JABUQX010033262.1:0-10000 GCA_015478945.1 Trachelipus rathkii
TGGGAAATTTTGTTTTGGGATTATTTTTCCTACTCAGTGTGATCGATTAGGATCACCATCTTAGAACAGATTTGTTCTAAGCGGTGAACATCAAAACTGTTATATAAGTTCGGCGCCCAAATTTTTTTTAAGATGCAATTTTAACATTTACCAAATGATATCAATAGTTCCTTTGAGTTTACTTTATCTAGGTAACATCTAATTTTATCGTTTAATAAAATAGAAATCGAGTCGAATTGAAATTGAAAGACCAATTTAATTTAAGTATTTATCTAACTTCTTGAATGAATCGATGATGTTGCCGCTGTTCACTATTTCATAAGAGAGACTATTCCAATTTCTCAATTACATCGTAAGTGAAGAAATTTAGCAATATTGGTTTGAAATCGTTTATGACAAAGTTTATGCCCATTACTCAGTGTTACATTATCAAAATCATATCTAAAGAATTTGCTGTAATCGATATTGTCAAATTTATTTAGTATTTTGAAAACTTCTATTAATTTTCCTCTCAATCTTCTTGTCTCTTAAAGAATGTATATCTAATTCGCGTAGTCGTTGCTCGTATGACTTACCTCTCAATTCTGGTATTCAATTTTTTCTATACCCTTTTTGAGGTATGGACACAATCTGTGGTATGGACTCCAAAACTGTACTGCGTATTCCAGATGAGGTCTAACTAATGTTTTATAAAGAGGAACTATTATACTTTTATATTCGAAGTTTCTGAAAATAAAGCCTAGAGCTTTATTTGCTTTCTTAAGCTTATTGTTTCGCAAATCTTAAATCCTTATTAATTAATACCCCTAGATCCTTTTCCTCACTGACAACTTTGATAACTGAGTCATCTATTTTGTAATCGTATTCATTGTTCCGACTTCCAAAATGAATAACCTTACATTTATCGGTATTAAATTTCATTTGCCACGTTTTTGGCCAGCTTACAATCTTATTCAAATCGCTCTGGAGTGATTGATAATCTTTCTCACAATTTATACGATTTCTAAATTTCGTGTCATCAGCAAATTTCAAGATATTGCTTAAAATATCATCATCTATGTCGTTTATATATAATAAACAGTATTGGACCCAGAACGGATCGTTGGGGTACACCACTAATAACATAAGCCCATTCTGAGCACTCACCATTGACAACAACTCGTTGTCGTCGGTTCAATAACCAATTTTTAATCCAATTTAAAAGCCTTCCTCGAATACCATGAGCTCTTAGCTTTTCCAATAATCTTTGATGAGGGACGGTATCGAATGCCTTTTGAAAATGTAAATAAATGACATCAAAAGATTTGTAATTATCTACATCGTTAATAACCACATTAAAAAATTCTTGTAAATTAGTTAAGAATGATCTATTTCTTCTAAACCCGTGTTGAGAATTCCTGAGCAATCCATGATCTTCAAGATGTGAAACTAATCTATTAGTTAGTATTGCTTCAAAAATTTTGCCAACTATAGAAAAGCTAATTGGTCTGTAATTATTCGGGAGTTTAAGATCTCCTTTTTTGAAAATAGGAGTTATATTTGCAAGTTTGAAATTATTCGATACTAACCCTTCTTGTAAAGACTTATTGAAAAGCATCGTCAGAGGTTTTACTAATATATCTTTCAATTTTTTTAGATGCATCGGATAAAATCCATCTGGTCCAGGTGATTTATGTATTAATAGCTTATCAATTTGGAAAGCAATTTCCTCTTCTAAAATTTCAAATATATCTAAAAAAACTATCTGTATGAGAAGAAAAAGAAAAAAAGAAAAAGAAGAAAAAGAAAAGAAGAAAAAGAAAAGAAGAAATTATAAAATGCATGCACTAGACTTAAAAATGAGAAAAGTTAGTTTAATATATTTTCTGAAAAATAAAAAGGAAATAGTTGTCCGAATTATAAACTTAAATGGTCAATATGACGATAAAATTGCTGAATAAAGTAGCCGCAGCAGTAGCATTTTTTCATTCGAGCTCTCGTTCAGGTGCAGGCACCGCTCATGAAAATATGTTATACTAGTTTGAGACCAGCGCTGGAGTCTGCACCTAGACTTGAGAAAGGGGTTTTTGATATATAAACTGGCCACATCTTATAGAGTAAGTTTCGTTCCTGTAAGAAAGCAAAAATAACGTCAGATTGAAATTGTGGAGATTCAACGAGAATGTAGAAAAGTCGATCCTGGTAAGGAATGAACTTCATTGCTGAAAGTATCTACTACGTAGTTTTGCTAATGCAGGGCAGTCAATCAAGAGATGGTAGACCGAGAGAGGCCTATGGACTTGGTAAAATAGAGAGGATATGGGATTTTCCATCGATATAATTTACCCGTTTCAAATTAGTATGACGAACTTGGAAAGATCCTCTCTTTACGAAGGGATTTACCGAGCCGAGTCTAGTAGGTCTTCACTCCAACAGTCAGTCTTGCTAGAAACTTAGAAATCAATTTTGATGTGGTGTACTACTCAGCCGATTCGAGCACCGAACACCGATTCGAAGTTCTTGAGGGAGGTAGACATTGCTGAATTTACGGGAGGACGACGATTCAATTGCTACCCCCCATTAGCCCGCTTTATCCTCAACTCCTACGTAAGGGGTAGCACAGCAGAGTTGCATTTATTTGCCACAGGATTGCTGAATGGTGGAAAGTAAAGGGACCCTAGGGAATTTTTTTTTAATAGCGTTAAGTGGTTTGAGAACTTGAAAACTAATGACCGATTCAGCCCCATTGAAAACTTACACTAGAAATTGTAAAGGGCAGTGTCACTGGCGGAAGCGGAGGAGTAAGTGGTGGTGGTAGTATTGTTGCTACATAAAGCTATTATTAATTTAAGTTTTTCCATTTTTTGGTACACAATTTTTATAAAGCAACGGTTAAATAAGGTTTATCTTTACATGAATGTTTGATCTAATGTTCTAGCAATTTTTTATTTTTCTGAGAGTAAGTAAATGAATGGCTAAATTTGAGAGTACAAAGCATAAAGATAAAACAATTTACACTAGTTTCCAACTTAATTTACCAGTAAAGTTTTGAGTTGGCTTTTCTCACGGATGTATTCTATCCCTTACACTATTTCATTACTGATCTATTCAATGTTTAATCACCTGTTCACAAATATTTGACGATTTCCCCTTCATTATCCACAAGTGATTTCGACTTTGAGGAATTGACCAATGATCGGTCTCAGATTCCTAACTGGGCAGAGAAAACGACCTTTATCACTTATGATTTGAACAATCTCAAATCTATAGCCCCTTCAAATGCAACAATTTAAACTTTCAGTTTGTTTTAAATGTGCTCGATATCTTTTTCCTAATAATCAGACTCATCAAAAAAAAAAAAGTTATTTGGTGCATTTTTCCGAGGGCTCTTTCGGAACCTTCTCATACTACCACATACTCGTTAGCTCTGGATTGGGGCATCGTCCTCAAACGTAAAGATGTATTTATCACACATTAAAGGCAATTCTTTTCAGAACTCACCGACACTCCTCTCCTACAATCATTATTGCAACAAACACTGCTCTTCTAAACTCCACTTCCTTTGGAAGTAATACCAATAGTACTAAAACGACTAGCAAAGACTTTACAGTCCACTCAAGGTTAGCAGTAGTACTACAGAACACCGACTAGCAAAGATGTTACAGTTCACTCAAGGCTAGCAGTTGTACTATACACAACGCCTAGCAAAGATTTTACAGTCCACTTAAGGTTAGTAATACTATAGCAGAGAGTCCACTGAAGGCTAATAGTAGCTACCATTTTAAACACTTAAAAAGTAGGCCTAATGAAAACTTCAGTATTAAATGTTCCATTTAACTGAATATGCAGAATGAAAGTCGAATCCATCCGTATGAGGTTAATAACAGCGTAAAATTAAAAGTTACTAACGTTTTAGGTTTCCACTTAAAAACTTTTTAACATAGCTCTTAATTACCAAACTTACTTTAGTAGCTAGTTAAAGTTTTTAACAGTCATTTTAAAACAGAAGTCAATTTATTCTTCTTAGATGCTCAGTTTTACCCAAGTACTAAAGTATCAATTTAAGCAATTGAAATTTCTTATAAAAAAAATATTTAGAACCCATCAGATTTTCAGCATTTTCAAACTGAACAAAATCTAACACTTAAGGACTAACATTTTTTCAAAGTCTCAATTCGATAATTTTAAATGTGAAAACTAGTTCAACAAACTTCAATGAACATTTGACTTAAATTTTTACTTCAAATAACTTAAGAAAATCAATAGGAATACACAATATGTATTAGGAAAATAACCGCAATTTATGAAAATAAAATATAATTTAAAAATTAATTACATATTATACAAGAGTATGTTGTCAATCATCTGTATTCATACATAAGGGATATCCATTGCAATTGCAGAGTCATTAGAATTCTGAAATACAAAATATTTTCTGAGTTTCTAGAGCATTTAATTATATGAACGACAGGATCACTAGTTTCACTTTTATACCTGTGAGCCTTGCTTCTGCAAATTTGGGTTAACTTTAACAGATCTGGGAATAGGTGGTGTTGGTGGCTGAGACATGGATTCTTCTTCAATTAGAACGAAAGATGGCCTCACAAACCTCAGCTTTGTTTTTCTGAAAATCATTATTTAAATTAAGTAAATATTTCAGATTTAAATATTTATATAGTAATAAACTATCTGCATACCTTTCTGCAGTAAACACTGGGCAAAGTTTCTTCTTGTAGCAATAAGCTGCAGCTATAATTGCAGCAATTATAAATGAAAATATTAAAGCAAAAACTACATTGAATGTTGACCAGCTGTCTGCCTCTAAAGCAATATCACAGAGAGTTCCTTCATAACCATTATTGCATCTAAAATGAATATGAAATAGAAGTTAATACCTAAATATTTAAAATGACTTCAATATTAAATAAATTTCTACATACTTGCAAGACACTAATCCATATGGAAGCTGAACACAAGTTCCAAACTTGCATGGACTAGCAGCGCAATCCCCTTGTATTCCACCAGTTTCTGTGTCGATATCCTGTTTTTTTAAATCAAAAATCAGTTTACAAATTAAAATACCAGTAATATTAACAAGATAACATGTATTGTACTTACAAGAGTACAGTTATAATTTTCGTATCTGTAACCAACAGCGCAAGCGCAATGATGAACGTCCATGTGGTGTGGAACGCAAAGGTGAGGACAAGTTGAGCTTTCACATGGAGTGGGAACTGAAAGTGGAAATAATTATTTGGTATCTTTCATTGTTAAATCAAGCTACTGTAAATTTAAAAAAATACGTACGAGAAAAATCGTAAATTTTTTCAGTGTTTAAAATAAAAGTGTCATTCTCGTCATAAAATGATAATTCTAAACAGTCATTGGGAGTTTTAATAGAACATTTTACTAAAGCGTTTTGGTGTGTATTAAACCACAGCAAGTGATGATTCAACAGAGACAGACTTTTGGGCCCATGTATCTGAAGTATATAAATACAAGAGTTAAACTTTTATATACATTTTATATATTTATAAAACACAGTATATATATATATATATATATATATATATATATATATATATATATATATATATATATATATATATATATATATATATATATATATATATATATATCTATATATATATATATACTTGTTTTGATAGGAATCTTCTTCGTTCATCCCCTAGAAAATCTACGCTTTCAATTCTGTTCAGCGCCTCATCAATCCAGTAAATTCGGTCCTTAAATTCGTCTACAACTAAACTGTTGCAGTAAATAACCTGTCAACACAAGAAAGTTTAACAGCATGTGACCGTTAATTGCTCATAATATATGAGCTAATTGGTTTTTATCATTTATAATACTTACTTTCTCATCTACCAAAGTACTCAAGATTGACCCATCCAAACTTCTTGACATAATTATACCTTTGGTATCATCGTTTTCGCATGTAAACATTTCGCTTCTTTTTAATAACAACTCTAAAGATGTTACATTTTTGTCTGGGACTATGAACAACTCTCCCAAAAGATTGCTTTTCAAATTATAAACCTGAAAAAGAAACTTTCAATTAGAAACCTCAAAAATTTCATTGATTAATAGAACAAATAAAAACGTTCACAAACCTGAATAGTTGAACCAATTTCCCTGCTTTCAAATTTCGGTGATGGCCGCTTGTAAACTATATTTGGTCTTACTATATAAATATTTCTGTTAATATAATCGAATGCTACATCTTTCACGTTGTCAATACTAGCAATTTCTTTAACCCATTTTCCAGAGGATTCTGCGTGTATTATTCCACTTTCTCCTTCAGGTATATAAAAATAAAATCATACATTAAAGACATGCAATAAAATTTAAGTTAGGTTAGGTTAGGTAATAAATTATATAACATACATTAAAGACATGCAATAAAATTTAAGATAACAGTTATCTTACCGTCTATTCCGATCATAGTTTTATTTAATGGATCATATATGTATTTAGTTTTTGAACTAAACTGTTTAGGAATTAGCAATTTAGAATCGCTACCGATCTGCAAATCTTCATCATAGAAGCTTAATTCATTGTTTCTAACTATTATCAAAGACGAATGTTTTTTATCTGAAAAATAATTCAATATAGTGAAACTCTAATCTGTTAAAAAGGTTTTGACCTAAAAGTTAATTTAATATACCTGGTTTGCAAGAACTTCCATCTGCTTTCAGTGTATATCCTTTATCACAAGTACAATAAAATGATCCTTTCACATTTTTACAATAGTGCTGACATATTTCTTCATTTTCGCATTCATCGACATCCTAAAAGCTCAATAAAATTAGACAATAAAATTAGCCTACTTTTATACTTATCTTAAAAAAATCGCCTTAAGTTTCAACATACCTCACAAGAAACCCCATCTGATGACAGTTGGAACCCAGTCTTACAGGAGCATTTAACTTTTGTTGGATAATTATGGCAAATTTGTTGACATCCTCCATTGTTATGTTGACACTTATCTTTAAAAATGGAAATTATGTAAACTGGCAAAGCTAAGCTTCATACATTTACTGACAATATTTTTTCAGTACTTACCACAATCTCCACTTTCATCTATCCCGGTATCACAATCGTTGTGCCCATCACATACCTTGTCATTTGAGATGCAAGTATCATCTGCACATTTGAATCCAGATGAACAAAACTCTGGAAATTGAAATTTAATTAATTTCATTAATTTATTAATTTAATTTATTTATTAATTTAATTTATTAAGTTATTTAATTTAATTAATTTATATTTTATTAATTTAATCTCACCTTCCAAATAATCTTTTTGTTTAACTAATGGAAAGCATCCTTTCTCGTCTGAACCATCAGCACAGTCTTCAACATTATCACACATCCATCTGAAGGAAACAACCATTAACGATTTAATTAGAATAATATTTTTAATAAAATTTCAGGAGAGCAATCTTACTTTCGGTAGATACAAGTTTCTTCGCCACTACATTTTATTTTATCATCATCACATTCACATCGTTTTTCATCTTCTTTATTTGGACATTCTATAGTTTTGTTACACCTGAAATGGATTAGCATTTGCAATTTATCTATTCAGAACCAGAAATAAAAAGAACTCTAGAAAATCTATAGGTATTTTTAAAGATCGAAATTTACCAATCCCTAGATTTGGCATCTCGCTTACCATCCCTCAAAAGGTATACATCTAATATCTGAAGCCAATGGATCACAGGGAACAAAGTTCAATGGACAGTCTGCGTGAGTATTTGGAGCCAGAGTTGGGCAGGTTAAGTTCACTTCCTCATTGCCACACGAAACTTCATTTCGGCATAATTTTACTTCACTTAAGCACGTTCCATCTTTGCACTTGTACTCCCCAAGTTTGCATGCTGAAAACACATTAGTTTAATATACCTTAAAAGATCAAACTTTTATTATTTATTATTTATTTATTATTTATTTATTATTTAATATAAAAATCAATTTGGAGATTCTTACGGCAATTTATTTCATCTTCGCCAGTTTTACAGTCTTTACCGCCGTCGCACCACCATGTTAAGGGAATGCAATTTCCTGGAAAATAAATAAAATTACTATGCAATTTCATTTGGTTAAAGTTAGATTTCTGGAAAAATTCTTACCGTTATTACAACTCTTTTTATCTTTTGAGCACACTATTTTATCACAATTTTTCTCATCAGAGCCATCTTTACAATGGACTTTTTCATCACATCTCCATATAAAGGGAAGGCACTCTCCTGAATCACACTGCCAAGCATTACCTGAAAATTTGGTAAATTTTTTGAAAAGTTACTTATAACTTAAGTTTAATAAGTATAGATAGTTAAGCATAAAAACTAAAGTATTACAGGTAAATTACTTTTTTTGAATCCTTTAGGAATTAGTCCATGTTCGCAGTTCTCTTCATCTGAATTATCATCACAGTGATCTCGATAATCGCAAACGAATCTCATCTCGATGCAGTCACCATTTGTACAAGTAAACACATCTGAAGAACAACTAATCGTACAATTTTTTTCGTCCGATTTATCCGAGCAGTCTGCAGTTCCGTCACACCTACAAAAACAGTAAATTACATCACAATTTTATAATTTTACTTCAAATTTATATATATTTAATTACCTGGTAAAGTTAATAATACATTCTCCATTATCACACATCCACTCAGAAGAGGAGCATTTCTGTGTTGAACAAGATGTTCCATCTGATTGCAAAGTTAACCCTTGGGAGCAACCACATACCTGTTGAAATTTTAAATGCACATTTGGTTGTCTGGAAAACTTTTTCTCAAAATATTATTCATTGTCAAAGTTCTAACCATTTTTAAATCATTTTGAGAGAAACAAAACTGATCACATTTCCTTTCATTGCTGAAACAAGGTGTTTTTGTGTTATTGAATTTTACGAATAAACAGAGGCCAAGGCAATGGACCTGGAATCTTCTGGTTCTAAAACATCTAGAAATTGAGAGGCAATTTTAGATTGAATTCAAATTACAATTTGTATGAGGTAAATCTATATAAAATATTACCTAATAAATTGTATCTTGTTTTTTCCGGAAAATGTTTCGAGGAGTAGAAAATAATATTTAAACCATTTTGAATAAATATTATATAATTTTTGCTTACAGTAAATCTCATTTTTATACACTTCACTTGACGGGCACAGCCCTATTCAAGGAGGGGAACTACCCAAGGTAATTGCTACCTCGGATCGGACGAACCCTAAGCCCTATGACATGCGACTTGATCAACGATAGCCGATATATATAATATATATATATATAATATATATATATATATATATATATAATAATATAGTACTAATATATATAAATATATATATTATATAATATATATAATAATATATATTATTATATATAATAGGTCTATTCGTTTTCACATAGAAGTTTTTTGATTTTTTTTAATATATTGCTACTATATGACACTAACAATGAATCAGTGGTAACGGACATGATTCACAAGTTCGAAATATTTTAAATAATTTTTTTTAAAATCACATTTATGTTTAATATTTTTTCCCAAAAAATGAAATATCTCGAAAAGTACGATACTTGTAGAAAAACCAGTTACATATTTGGAA
This sequence comes from Trachelipus rathkii, assembly GCA_015478945.1. Taxonomy (NCBI): domain Eukaryota; kingdom Metazoa; phylum Arthropoda; class Malacostraca; order Isopoda; family Trachelipodidae; genus Trachelipus; species Trachelipus rathkii. Next base: position 9,615 of record JABUQX010033262.1, read on the forward strand.
TCACGTATAAAGATTATTACAAAAATGTAATATATATATATATATATATATATATATAAATATATATAATAATATTATAGATATAGTTATATATATATTATATATAATATATATATAATATATATTATAGTATATATTAATGAGTATATATTAGGGGCTCGAGCAGAGGGGGGGATGTTTCCATACCCCGTAGGGGAAGGGGCGAGGAACCCCGCGACACCCAAATACCAAAGAGCGGGGGTTCCGGAGGGGGAAATAGTCCTACCCTGTCGTTCCCTCGGAAGGCCGAAGAGACCCCGACTCCTGCCCATCTTTGCGTTTACCCTTGGGTATTCCTTTAGTTGAAAAACACCCAAAAAACATAAAAACAATATATTACTGAGAAC
>JABUQX010033262.1:15000-22500 GCA_015478945.1 Trachelipus rathkii
AAGGTTAATTTTTTTTAAAAAATATATATAATTCATTTCAAAAAATTTTAAATGCTAATATTCCATAAAAATACTTTGGTTTCGCATTCTAAAAACTAAATGTATTACACTTAAAGAGGATAGTTATTTAGTATTTTTAATAAAGGAATATATTTTTATTTGGCCTCTATTTTTTAATTACATTTCCTCTCACTTCTTCTTCGCTTTTTTCATCACGTCAACTGCAAGTTACAATATAAATAGAAACATTTCTCAAAATTTTTCTAATTGTAAATTTGCCATTTTTTCCTATCAGAACATTATTTGATTTACTTTGATAGGCCGACACCAGTGCTCGATTTGTGTATTTTTCCTAAATTATTCCGACTATATTAATTGCTTTTTGTTTGTCAAAAAAAACTAGCTTGATAAATATTCGGTATGAAGATATTAATTTTATATTCTTTGGCAATGTACAGGCACTCTCGAATAACCACTAGTTTACCTGTCACTGTGATATTTTGGTGCAAAACATTAATTTGCGCAGGGTGTTATTACCAAATCTCGGTGACACGCATAGAAATCAAAGTAAAAAGCACTATTTGGAGGAGTAATAGTCCCATTTGCTCTAATCATTCTTTTTATGCAACATGGATCCGTGGCAGAACTAAAAGACTGCATGAACAACTATTCTTATAAATCCGTTGCAGGCTTGCATTGGCAGAACATCACGTGATACACAAATGCCTTTTTCCCCCAGAAGTTGCACACTTCCTTAAACAACTGACTAGTAAAAACACTCCTTGATCTATGATTAAAACATTAGAAAATTATGCAAATAGTGAAAAATTTTTGGATGAAAACACCCAAGATATTTCTGGTAGATTAACAAAATTCCAAATTGTAATCGAAATATTTAATTATCAATCATATCAAAATGGGCGACGCATAATAATAATCTCAAAATGTGATCGAAATAATAATATAATAATAATCTAATATAATTAGAATGCTATAATAATTTTGAAAATTTCGCATTCATTCCGGTGACGGTTTTTTTACAGATATCACACGCACAGATACGTATACTTTTACACGCTGCGGATACTTTTAAAAGCAAGCTCATCTCTAAAATAAACTGCATTGGCAGCAAACTTGGCTCGATGGTCTATTCCCAGCAAGTGGCAAACTTCCTCAAAAAACTGACTAAAATTTACATCCAATCTGTGATTAAAACATTTGGAATTCTTCCAAAAGGAAAGATTTCTTGAATGAAAGCTTTAATAATTTCATGTGTGTATATTTTGAGTAAGGGAATGCAAGCATATATTTATTGCCTCTATCTATTAAGGAAAAAACTTTAATCCATGGTCATTCGGAAGCTTAACCACTTTTAATGAGTGTGCATCATTAAAAACTTTACACTAACATCTTGAAATTTTGCAAACTCGGAATTTATTCCAGTGACGGTTTTATTTTTCTTACAGATATCATGTCCACAGACACGAACACTTTTACACGCTGTGGATACTTTTGAAAGAAACTCATCTCTAAAACTTCCTAAAGTCATATTTATCCCGAAATGTCCTTGCCTGTGAAACTCTTTCATTATCTCATTAACATAAGTGTGTGGAACGAAACGGCGCCAATAGTTTTTCGAAATATCTACATACAATTCTTCCTCTTGCTTTTTGCATAAATATTTTATCTTTATAATTTTTAAATTTGACTTTGCTCCTTTTTCAATATACTTAAATAATCATCTTTTTCTTGCAATTCTGCGATAGTCTTAAAATAAATTTTTTCTTAAATTTGTTGGCTACAACTTCCCTCTTTATATTACCGAGTGTTAACAAATTGATAAAATTTTCTTCTACAAAGTTTGATTTTTCAGTTACTTCTGGCAGCTGTTCTTTATTAATCTGGGCCAACTCGTCCAACATTCTTTTGTCTAAAACTATTCGTTACGAGGTGGACATGATAGCCCTTGTAGATGTACGTATATAAGCTGGTTTAGAGAGCCTTCCTCATTGGTCATCGGAATGCAAACTTGCTCTTCATTGGATAAAATGTCATTCGGAATGTGGTCAGCTTCACCAACCTTCTAATTTTCTGACAGGTTTGTTTGTGCTTCACTCTCATCTGAGATTATTTTTATTTGTCAATATATGCTTTATTAATGCGTTTTGCTTTGCTGAGATAATTTTCCAATCAGTTTTATAAGCCCTTAATAATGTTAATTGGCTTACTTCTCTAGCATTGTAATTTTGAGAATCATTTATTTTTTAACTTCATTAACCAGTTCTCGTGAACTGGCATGTATGGTTATTTCTTTAACGGCAAAAAAAAAATCCATATTTTTTCAAAAGTTTTGAAAATCCTAAAAGTAGCTTACTTACGGCAGCGTATATTCTCTTTATAGGAATTTAAATTTCTGCTACAGAAAGCGAGTGATTGACATTTTCCGTGTTTTTCATAATTGTTATAGAAAGTGAATTTTCGGCTTAATAAATATATATTTTTAAAGGAGCAGTGGGAGAGGGATACGCGAATTAAGTTACATTCGTAAGCCCATTCTTTAAGTTTTTAAACGCAATTTCCGCATTCTCATCGCATTTTAATATTTCATCTCAATAAATATTTCCTCTGAGAAATTTATAGAGCGATTCGATTGTATTGGAAAAGCATGGTAATGGTAAAATTCTATCCTACCCAGAAAAGATCTTAAATCTTTTATTGGTTTTGGTTTTTCCATTTGTAAAATGTCTCCTTTTTCTAATATATTAAATAACTTAATTCATTTACTCCGATTTCAAATTTTCAGGGTTCAGACAGATTTAAAATAATCAAGGAGTTCAAACACTTTATCTAGCAATATTCTGTGTTCCTCTTCAGTTTTCGAAGCGATTAAAATATCATCTAAATAAACAAACATCTTTCATTTGAAAAAAAGGACGTCCATAAAGACCTGAAAAACCGAAGGGCTTTTCATAAATTCCATGGGAAATGACCCAAAGGGCGAGCTGATCGTAAAATACTTTTGATTGTCTTCAGCTATTGGTAAATGGTAATACGCATTTGTGAGATCAAGTTTACTATATATTTTATAATCTTTTAAGGGAAAAAGAATATCTTGAATGCTTGATAAACTAAACAAGTCAGCTTACAATTATTATTTAGTCTTCTAAAATCTGATATGAAACGTATTTTTTTAGTTAGATTTCTCTAAAACTGTTGAGGAAAACTTCAAGGTGATTGGGTTCTTTTTAAAACCTTGGCTTATACTAGACGATTTAATTCTGCCTTTGTTTTATTAAAGAATAACTTTTTGGATTCGACGCGGCGTACCTTAATTAGGGATTATTCGTAATGGTATCTACTCTCGATTAGAGGCGAACCGGGCTCAGCTGAGCTCTCTTAGAAATATCTCGGCATACGCGGTGTGCATTAAATCAGCATACCGAGACAGATGTATATGTTTTATCAATTATAGGACGATACATAATAGAGTATACTATCATATTCTTCTCCTTTCCGTTCATTCGTATTTTCAAATATTCAACATCATCTACAATTGGCATAACGTTATATTTGACGTATAGTTTAGTTGTCCGCGTAAGTCGATAGTTTATTAGAATAGTTAGGTGATATTTCACTTTATTTATAATTGGAATTGAGAGCGAGCGTTTTACTAAGATGATAGAAAAAGAAAGTAGAGCTTGCAATATGTCGTCTGAATACAGTAGAGAGGAGAATTATATTGAGAAACATTGGCGGTGAGCTGAGAGTATGATCGTGAGTCGATAGAGGAGAAGAGTTGATCCTTTCAAAGTCTGTTTAAAACCAGTACCGGTACATGTCAGTAAACGCGATCCGTAGTCTGCAGACCTTTTTTAGTCTGCACAGGGTCACGGTGACTTGGATATACTCTAATCACGCGGTTTGACTAACGAAATGTAAGAAGATAAAGCAGCAAACTGGCTTGATGCTGTTAAGAAGGTATTACTCACATATCTGAATATATTATATATGTAAAAATAAATGGAGTACGGACAGTACTATCGAGTACTTACAGGGACATTCGTGCAATATCCAACATGTCACAGTCTATCGCACGCATACGTCGATAATCGTTGTATGTAGCACTAGAGAGACCGTATGCCGAGAAACTTCAGGAATACTGACCTATTCTCACTAAAGGTTTATACGCATTCCTACACTGCGAATTCCTGAATAAGTAAATTCGTTCTGAAGGGGAGTATCTAGCACACACGACCTAGAGCATGTCTCTGAAGAGATATATCTCTATATATATATAGGCGTACTAAACCAAGTTCTATCCTAGATCACTGCGACATCTCACTCTTATTATAACTGCAGTTATTCATACACAGCTATACAATTATTATATTGAATCAGAAATGAGCCAGGAGTAATAGGCATACTTAGCAGCTAGGTTACAAGAACGATCATTTAATGCTTGAAAACTTAATGTTCACATTTTTAATCACGAGCATATAATGTAGTGCATATGTGTCGACGTGCTCCACTGTGAGTAACGCATAGATATTTATATATATATAGTGTACAATCTTACGATTGAGAGTGTGTCAGTTATAGTATTACTTAATAATGAGTTACTGATATACTATATGATTTTCTACAGTCAAGAGCGGCTCTAGGACGACTTCTGGTATGAGAACCGTCATCCAGAGTATACCGTGGAAATCATATGTATCGTCTACGCTCTCATATGCATGGCGATATAGATATATATACTTGTGACACTGAGGATCAGTTGTATATTTACAATGCAGTATTCAACTCGGCAGTATATCACGCATCGTGTATTAACTCATAGTCCAGTTCTAACTTATCGGGCTTGTTGTGTGATGTATGAGAGCCGGACTTGTGAGTAGTTGCTAGACACTTTTTCGCTTATAGCTCATAGACGTGCTTAATTCAAACTAATATATGCAATACTTAGCACACATTGAGCGGAACTATGATAGATCATTAATTTATCATATCAGAGCACTGATTAATGACAGGTCTAAAATACGACAATGAAGCAGTTATCTAGTATTGATTTGTAATGAGTACTATAATTTAGCTCATATACGCGACACGTTCTCATACTGAGTCATCACCGTATATATATTGCAGCACATGTATTTTCACTGATATTACTTCATAGTCTGCACCTTTATACTAGCGATCAGCACAATCTGTGCTCTTGCAAATTGTCTTCTTAATCTTCTCATGAGAGATGAGTCTGAGTTATATATTCGATTTCGCGAGATCTGTGTGAGTACTTTTCCTTTCTCTATATCGTGAATCATTCGTACATACCATACTCAACATCTACTCTCGTCTCTGCTAGGAGATAACGTTTAATATGTCCGTGAGTCTGCAGAGGATGTGGAGTATCGCTGAAAGAGAGCATGCTATCGAGACCATCTTTCTATATCTATAACGGAGTTTTCTAGCGTAGCGACTCGAGACAATGAGCATGCATGTCAGCCTCTGCTATTGATCGTTATGATTAGTGATTCTGTATTATAGCTCATATGCTCGAGTTATTGCACATAGATACAGAGAGCTAAGTGATTGAGCGTATAGAGAGAGACTATCTGGTCTTGAAACTGAACACTAATTAAATTCTGTGTGAGCTGAAGAGTGTCTAATGTGAGAAAATATGTACTATTAGGCGAAGTGTAAATTTTTTTGTCTTTGGCGCGTATTATAACACATTGTGGTACACGATATAGACATGATACTCACTTAGATAACTCAATTACTTTTGCACATTCTTTCTCTGAATATCGTTCTATGCGGTTTTCTTAATTTCTGGTTGTATAGGTTCTTCAATCACAATTATCAGCCTCATAATAAGCTATTTCTGCAGCGGAAAATTGATAGTATTCAACAATTTTTTCGGACATAAAGTAGAGGCTAATAAAATCGGGTACTCATTTCTTTAGTCTGTGCATTTTTTAATTATTAAGATACTGTGGAGGATGCATAGTAAAAATATAAGGCCTGAAAGTCGTCTAAAGTCGAGGGAAAGTATCCGAAGTCGCGCATCACTTCTTGAGTGTTAGTCTTATCCCCCTTTCTGAAGAGTGAAAGATAAGATGGTGAGAGTTTATTTATCTAGGAAAGGTGGCAGCTAGCGCACTTGCAATATTGCCATTTCCTCTTCTAGACACAGAAGAAAGAAGATGGTCCTATCTTCTGTGTGGCGGAGATTTGCGCTTGTTAGGATGGCTGAGAAGTTGTCTTAACCGATTCAAAGGAGGTTTTTGGAGGAAATTCACATTTTTATCCTTTCGAAATCATACCGGGAAAGTCTTCGTAGTAACAGACATTAATGACAGTAGAGATTTTAAATCGCTTGTTCTATGTTCTTTGCTGTTTTAACGAGAAATTGAGCTTTGCTCATGCTGAGGGGGGTACGGATGGGGATAGAAGAGTGAAAGAGAACGCAGTTGAGTTCTTTCTTTTTTTCTTTCAAAATGCTTTTTCTTCACCAGCTCTGTCCAGTAACTTGTGTGTTTGCAATGATGAATACAGGAAGCACTTTTCCTTAAAGCATCTTCACTCATCACTGCTTTTTTTAATTCCCATAACACTCTATCGACTTTTTAATTCTGTCACACATAACAAATCGTCTCGGGTCATAAAGCATGGAGCCGAAAAAACTCGCTTTTTGTATCAAGAAAAAGTAATCGGATTTTATAAAATAATATGAATTAATATTGAAAGCTTTATTTCTTTATTGTCTTTATTTATACATCCAATTCTAGATCACCGTCAATAGAAAGGTTTGTATCTCTACTTATATGAACTTGGTCAGGGCACTATCTCGCGTCATATTATGTTACATGTTGCATATACTAACATTGAGTATCTACTTGCGTGCATATAAGGGGCTAATCTCTTAAGTCAGCAGTTCGTAAATTCAATGCTCGGTTTATACTCTGCGTGCTCGGAATTTACTATGTACATTTCATGACTTGATTTAAGCTGTCACTTCACGTGCGCGTTCAGTGGTCCAGTGCTCGGCGGCTCTAGTAGTGAACCCTATATTCTAATAGCACTGGACCTCGATAACTTTTACATACGATGTCTGTCCTAAGCGTTGAATCTCTATACTGCTGTCATATCATGCCGATTCCAATGCGCATATCTCGAAACAGCCCACAGCCGCACAGTCGCTTCTTACTTGTCATTAGAGCAGATAATTCAAGCAACACTCTCGTTGAGCAGCACACCAGCAGCTCTACGCCCGCGGCTGTCAACGCAGTTGTGCTGTCGGTACGTAAAGGATTGACTTCGTCTCTCTTTTTGAGATAAGCGCCACGAGGTAACTAGGTTTTTCGTTATATCGGAGAGATCAATTTATCCACGTTGACGTAAGGAATAGTTAGTTATTGATTAATGGATATCATATTGTGTGTGTGAATACCGTACACAATTACCGGTAGTTTATAGACTACGATATATATATAGTATATA
>JABUQX010033262.1:25000-41664 GCA_015478945.1 Trachelipus rathkii
TCTCTCTCTTCTCTTTCTCTCTCTCTCCTCTCTCTCTCTCTCTCCCTCTCTCTCTCTCTCTCTCTCTCTCTCTCTCCTCATATATATTTCGTGATCTGAGAGTTTTTTTTTTTGTTTCCTTTTAATGCAAACATTTTTAATACTGCTCTTTAACTTTGTTTAAACCTTTTACCTATAAAGTGACCTTATCAACAATCAATCTTCAAAACCAATTTAGCTTCACGATAGTCTGTTAATCGGGAATTCCGTTGTGTATGACTAAATATTTTTTCTTTACCTTTCTCGTTCCTGCTTACATTTTACCAATAAGAACATGAGGACCACGCTCTATTTAGGAAACTAAACACCACAACCAATAAAGACCGCTACTCCAAAAGAGATCGTAAAGTGTATTTTATGCCTATAAGGAGAACGTATCTTATGATTTTCTAACTTGGGGTAGAATAAGAGTGTGCGTATGCTATTGGTATGGGTCTAGCATGAGGAGGAATATGAGCGTGTATAATATGCTGTTGGTATGGGTCTAACATGAGGAAGAATATGAGGATGTGTATGCTGTTGACATGGGTCTAACATGAGGAAGAATATGAGCGTGTGTATGCTATTGGTATGGGTATAACATGGGAAAGAATATGAACGTGTGTATGTTGTTGGTATGAGTCTAACATGAGGGAGAATATGAGCTTGTGTATGCTGTTGGTATGGGTCTAACATGATTAAGAATATGGGCGGGCGTATGTTGCTGGTATGGGTCTAACATGAGGAAGAATATAAGCGTGTGTATGCTGCTGGTAGGGGCCTAATATGGGATAGAATATAATTTATGTTTATGCTGTCGGTATGGGTTTCAGCTGTGTTTGTAATTAATGGAAATAAAACCAATGTTCCCTTTCACATTTGTATGTATTTTTGGAGGTCGAGTTGGTTTCCGGATTGTATTCTAGTCATTATCATATATCAATCTTTTATTTCATTATTATCTTTTTATTATTATTATCCAGACTGATTTATTGAGATTTGTGTGATTCCTATCACTGCAAGATTAGGATATACGGATGCGGTATATGCAGTCTCAGTATACTTTTATTAATAGTTGTCCTCACCTACAGTATTGCTTGACAGTGCAAAGCGTTGAGACGAACTAGGCGTAAATTTATTGATATTAGTCACACTAAATTTGATGATTCGCAGTGCTCTGTTTTGCAATGCTTGTAATGTCTTACAGTTTTGGGCTGGTAGGAGAAGGTTCTGCAAGCAATTAAAAGCACAATTTGCTGTTGATATCACCAATTGTTTGAAGGGTTCCTGGAGATGCTTTTGGTTATAGCTACAATTCTTTTGAGGAGGTTGTCAGTGTGTAGAAATTTTGGTAGTTTGAAAAAGAAATATTTTATATTAGGGTAAATAAGAAAAGGCCATGTATACGGTAACTTATATATATATACGTACTTGTGAATATATACTCATAATATATATTGAGTTAAGATATATGGATATAAAAGGGAGTCGAGTGTGCTTACTATATATTTGGAGAGTGAGTGAGTTAGTTGCTTAGAGATGGTAGTGGGACTATTTAGCTATGTTATTAGACTAAGACTGTTGGTAGTGATCATAATAAAAGAGATGGCTCACAATAGCGAGCGTTGTTTAGGATCGTTGGAAGCGATATTGACGGGTTCATCTAGAAATATAATATTATTGTATCGTGCTAATCAAATCAGAACGCACCAAAGCAGAATAAACTCTTGATTCTATATACGAATATACGTTACAGCGTGTAATTGTGTTCTATTATCTGGAAGAGTAATCGTGAGTGGCTTCTATTACTGCCGTAAACAGAGAATCACCGTACGGAGATATACTTTCTATTAACTCCACTGTTATATATTGTCAGCTATTAGATTCTTATTAAGTTCTCAGGATAATAACTATATATGTGGCTCCACTTACTATTAGATTATGTCTCTATACAGTTCTATATCTGGTGCGACTAAAATATATATAGTACGGCCACATGTGTCTCATTACAACATGAGAGTGATGTAAGTGACTAAGATCAAGACACATTTTCTAATTTATGGATTAGTTATATCTATGCAAAATACTGCATATCAAATCAGAAGCTACGACGGGCGTAATGTGATTGAATATTATTATTTTTTATATTATATTATTATTATTATTATTTTATATTATTATTTACTTTATATAGAGATAATATATTATTGTATCTTGATACAATCTAGGTCCTTTGATACTCTGTGTATCAAAAACTACTTACAATCTCGGCTGATAAAAGCCATAAAACATGTTCAGCGTCGGATTTAGCATGGTCTCGCTATACAGATGGTAATTTGTGGTGTCTTCTGTATATATCATTCTTCACAGCTTTTTATTGAACTGGTATATTCCGCCTTATGCACCAGTTTCATCACATAGTGCTTCCAAATAAACTTTAACCCATCTTGGTAAACAATTGGTAATAATACGTGCTCAAGAAACATGCTTTGTGTACACTCAGGATCCAGAAAAGTCAGCTAATGCAACTAAGCTTGAGAACACTCAGAGTGAAGAGTACAATTCTGTTACTTCTGAGAGTCGCACTATCCTGACGATAGAGCGTAATATATACACGGATACCAGCAGGTAGCTACGTACGCGCAGTCTCTGTATTTGTAGGTGACGAGACAGAACAGAGAGACCTATGATTGGCTTGATTTGTATGTTATATAATCACACAGATATATATTCAATCAGTATTTGTTGTGAAGACCACGGCATTACTTGTTGAAGATATAGAGGAGATCTGACAGCGATAATCTAGCTGTAGGCAGAAATAATCTGGCAAGAGATGCTCGGTAGCATGTAAAGCAGCGCAGACTAAAAGATGACTCACACGTGAGACACAGACGATACCGAACACACTCACTATTGTGACGTGAGGATCCGTACAAATGGAGCGGCTTAAATTTAGTGCGTGAGTTGGTTTACAAGCATATCTGGGCTCTATATAAGAGTTCGCGAGTGCTTGGTGATTTCTCGGACCAACTGTGTTAAAACGTGCATATAGATAACGGCAGCTATCCGCATGAGGAACGTTGGACCTACAGGGATCGAAAGAATGAGTCCACCTACACGAGGCAATCTACTTTATAATCGAAGCGTGGAAACCCAAGCTATCGGCATGGGTTCATACTACCTATTCGACGACGAGTTTGAACACCTTGCATTAACACAGAAATTTTTGAGGAGCATTTTGTTCTCCTAATTCATAAATAATACTACCTACACATCCCGCAAAAAACTATCCTGTAGATGCGAAATGCTGGACTGACATGATCAGAGGAAAATGAAAGCGATATGCCTCATAATTGCGCGATGCGTTGCGGTGCGAATAATCAGCTATAGCTCTAATATAATATATAAATATATAATATATATATATAATATATATATATATAATTTTTATATATTACTATAAATAATATATATATATATATATAAATATATATATACACGTTCACATTGATTGAAAGAAGTAGATAGAAGAGAATACGTCGAAAGAAGCACAAACCCTAAGGAGGATGACGAACAAAAGAACAATCAGTACTAAGGGCTGGTTAAGGCATGTTCTGGTCTGAACACTCGATCGTAGGGTGACTTACCCGAAGGATACCAAAGACGATTCCATGACCTACGGTACTACTTACTACTATACATATATATATATCTTATCTATTATAATTATTATATACTATATATTAGTTGGATATATATCTAATATATCTATTATTAAAGTCAAGCTCTGAGGTACACTTCGTCTGAGAGAGTGTAGATCTTGAGGATGTAAGTAGTCAAAATGTTCAACTATCTGTAGGCTACTGGCGGCTTGACACAAGTAACTCCGAAAGAGACACACTAAAGAGGGATAGAGTGATCGTCTGATAGGCTTAAAATGGATATTTCGGTAATGATAAGGAGCAGGATATCGCTACTGGCTCACCGAGATCACACTTATAAGGCGGCGTACATAGCTATCTTAATATACTATATCATATCTTATACGGTATAAATAATAAATATCAATTGAGAGAATCGAAGACAGTGCAATGAGAGTCACTCGGTGATGTGCGAGAAAGCATACAACAGTATGATTACTCGACACGAGGATATAAACAAGGGGGACGATCGTATATCACAGTATAGATATTTATAATCATAACGTTTGTGCGACGTATGGAAGAATGGTTGAGCCCTGATACCAGAGCGTCGAGGCTCTCAAGCGTGAGGGGAAGCCATCACCGATGGTGCCGCATGCTAACGGCACGTAGCTATAGTACGGTAGGATACCAATATAGACGGGAGATTGCTGGCGGTGATAGGTAGTAACGAAGAATAAATGGTTATAGAAAACACACTACAGAAAAGGAAGATCATCACTACTCACAGCAAAGTGTCGGCGCTACGTCAGCATCATGATAACGACGAAATAATGAGCCTATGAGTGCATTAACAACGGTTTGGGCAAAGGAGTAATGTGTAGATAACACGCCAGTCACCGGTAGATAACAAAGAAAGTAGCACAGCATTATATAGGTGAGTTGATGCCTAGAAGATATATAGTACTATAATTATATAATAATAAAGAATATTATATGGGGGGTAAAGCATTAATGAGTAGTCACAACTCGAGAGCATGCCAGCACGAGGAGAGGGTGAGCTGCATCAGGCTGGTAGTTAGCGGATCACAGTAACTCTCGCACTATCTCTGAGACGTAAATACGTTGTACAGAAATTAATCTGTTGCCGTAAATCATAAGACCATCGTCAGTGAGTGTAGATCCTGTATAATGCGACGCCCCAATCGTCATTTATATTACTGTGATATGATGTAAAGTATGTGTTAAATTTACTCTGTATTAATATATGCCACTATAAGGAGAGGCAGATTGCAGATTTAGATATATCAATATATATAACCAGAATCACTACTGATTTCCAGTATCCAAGGAATGCATAATTTCAAAAGTGAGAATACAAACACCTCTAGCTTCAAAATAATACATTAAACTCTCCTTTTGACCTGGCAAAGATTCAGCGTCACTCTCACGTCATGAGAAGAGAGCAAACGAGACATATATGGTGATGACCTTGTCTTATTTTCAACTGGAGCAATATAGAGGTCGAAGGTAGAGAATTTAGACTGTTCACACAGTCTGTAAGTTATTAAAGAATGTCCTTATGATAACTGTGAGCGACGTAACACATTACTAAACCTAAAAGATAATGTATAGGAGAATCACGTAGAGATATGACTCCGAAATATAGTTAGAGAGAGGACGGTAATTACTTTAGCGTACTATTTTGGCAACACTTATATTGCATATCTCTCTTGAGGCTTAAGTGAGCATCGCCGAGGGGAGCCTTCACCGAGTTATGAGTGTAATTATATCAGCTCACAATCTTTTACACACTCACTTGAGATGCCACGCACTCACTTAATATCACGGAGAACACACTATCATCGGCTCTATCATTATATAATAGTTATCGAAAGCTTAGAACGCGTGTAGGATATCAAACGGTTCAGCACACACTCTGCAGAGAGAGAGTACGATTCGAGAGAGTAATAGTGTGTTAAAGTAGATTAATCTTTATTCCACATTTTTTTTTTTGTTATTTTTTTTTATTTTTAATTTAGTTTATTTATTTATTTTTTGTGTTCTAAATTACGATGTAATAATTCTTATTTTAATTATGTAACAACTATATATGGTTAACGTCACGAGTCTCGCACGATTGAATTGGTACGCGCGCGTTATTATATATATGGCTGAATATATATATATTACAAAAGATCGAGTGTTATGAAGAGTTATAATACAGTGGGATGAACGTGGGCGTGATCGAAGTAAGTAGGTATACCAGATATACGAGCTCTTAGAGACTTAGATTTATACCACACGCAGAGGAGAGCAATAGATTGTTATATATGATCATATATGGAGGAGTGAGAGTCGATTAGCCTAACTTGTTTTGTTTCGATAATAATTAGAACCGTAGATGTGCACTATCTGCAGAATTTGAGTGCATTGAGAGGATATATATATGATAATTCTACTATTAAGTAATATATATATATATTATATAATATATAATATAGTAATAACATATTATTATTATTAGGATGTGAGCCTGAGAGAGTATCTTGGAGAAGAAGTGCACATAGCGGGCGCCAGTTCAATCCGAGTATATCATAGTCATAAAACTCTGAGTATTGGAGTGCTCGTATATATGATAGATCACTAGATTATACATCTTAAATAACTATGATCGTACGAGACTAGAGTAAGATGTGAGGACGAATGCGAGAAGTATTGTACCAGAGGATGCTGAGAGCGTAGCTTCTAATCCGAAAATCTTGGGAGAGTTTGTGTTTGAAAGCATAACTTAGTAGAGTACTCGTCTCATGGTTACTATCATTTGTCTGACGTTGCTCCTGTATTCTGGATTTGAGACTCTGGCCCCCGCTGCACATTGAGAAGCCTATAGAAGGTTTCCACTTCCACGTCTTGACCGACCTCTCACGGATCCCGTACTGCTTGACGGTCGGGTCTATGCATGTAGTGGAAGAACAGGATGTGCACACTTCCATAGGGACTTGTGAGGGGTAGAGAATCGCTAGTCGACATAAGGTCATTAAGAAATCATTGTTCTCGACAATGGGGCTACACTAGCCTCTGAATACTGCATTAGGTGTATATTATAGTAAACTATTAAAACGACTGAAGACAGGAATGATAGATAGATATACACAGATATCGTGTCGAGAAGAATTACATCTGGAGACATCTGTGGCCAGGGGGGCTCCCGCATAGAGTGGCTCTCGCGATGAGCTTTTGGTTTCGAGTAGTATATTGATGAGTGCGCAGATAGAACGAACAGTTGATACAAAGAGCTCTATCATATACCGTGCAAGAGGTCATCCGCGCATGACAAGTCCGTATTATGTATGCAAGAAAGACGCGTGGACAAGTATATTACTGCAGGCGAGTCTAGCATCGTGAGTGTCCGAAACATTCTGAAATTATATATAAGGGATATCGTCTTTTCAAAAACAAAAATGTTATTCGAAAAACTCGTAGGCCCGATTATATATTATATTATGCCGACGTAATAGAGCGACACTATAGCGCTGAGGACCGAGTGAGCATACGACAGAGCCTAAGAGAGTGGTATCAGAGTGAGCTTTCACACGTCGTTGTAGCGAAATCGCAATACGTGCACGTTTAGCGCAACTCACTTGATCGACTCTACCCGTCTTGAATAATATGCGAAGTATTGTGATAGTGTGAGCCGCCGAGGATAAAAGGCTAATCATAGCTCAGCTATATTTATCGTGTGGTCAGGACTCACCACGTCCGTGGATCAGGGAAGGTATAAGCACGGGTAATGTGATTTCAGAGCCCCACGAAGAGCGACAGAGCGAAACCAGGGGTATGCCACCACATCCATTGGCAGGGGGTCAACTATAAACAGCCAGAAGAGAAGTACACACGAACTCTTCTACTTTGCCATGGTGCTATTGCCTGTATCACTGTTGCTCTTTAAGATGCGTCTGCTGAGTCGTGAAGCTGATAGAGAGAACAGGGGTGGGGGCGGCAAATCTAACGATTTACGGTCATATAGACATGAGGGCTCTAGCTAACAGGATATTGGGGCAGATACTGCTATTATACTGAAGAAGAGTTGCACATATATATAGTGGAGCTCATTCAAGACTTTCCATCCGATGTGCAGCTTAGGTTGACACTGGTTGAATTGAAGACTAACAGACGGTCACGGAGACAAGAGGGGTTACCTCGATACAGACCAAAGCTACATCCATTAGCTTGGTCATTTTTAGCTGGCTATGCAATGACGAGCGAATGTGTGGTGAGCACTCTCGTACGTCTAACCTGTCACCATCCTGTAAGCTGAGTGTCTACCGACTATATTAACAAAAATCATTCCCTAAAGTTAATACAATTTTCGTGGTATTTTGATATTATAAATTTACACTTCAAAAGCACTCCAAAACACCAGAAATTCTAATAAAAAAAACAAAAAAACCCAAAAAAAACAAAACAATATGAATCAAAAAGAAAAGATTAACATTATTTTATAAGCTTGAAATTGCAACTTTGTGCATTGATGCAACTCCATCTTGTCAAATAATTAGTAAAGTTAGATAAAAGATTTTAAAACTCGCATTGATTAAAAAGGAAATTAAAACTATTTCAAATTTTAATATAAGAACTATATACTGTATATAATACAATGAAAGATGGCTAGGGTAACTGTACTGGAATTTTAATAAAACACTTAAAAAGGTTGACGCAAACAACACCTTTTTCATAGTAAATGAGACAATTAGTTTCTAACTTAGTATGTTTTATAACCTAAAACTGTAGATATTTTAATCAAAAGGTAGAAACTTTTTAAACATTTAATATGTGTTATAGTTGTAGGACTTGTGATGAGGTGCAATATGTGAATAGCTCCCTGTGTGTTATTTTGATACAGAGATGTAGTATGCTAAGAAAGGAGATTGCAAGGAGATGAAAATGTGATGAATTAAATATTTTGTTATTTGAGTTGAGAAAGGAGGAAGTGTTAGGAAAAACGTTAGCAGAGTGGCATGTCCTATGCTAGGAGCGAGTAGGAAAACAGGGTATGAGATGGACTAGTGATCTCAAGCTAGGCACGGAATAAATGAGAGGAAAAGGCTAAAGTAGTAGTTAATAGATCTGCAGATGAATGAAGAGTTGTTAAATAATAGAAATAAAGATTGCGTAATCTTGAAAATCAGTCCACCTGTGACCTACAACAACAGGTTTGACTGTTTCCAGGTGAGGAAGGATGAGTGAGGGCCAATGGTAATGTTTTTTATAAAGGAAAGGCTGAGACATTGCTAATTGGAGACTCTATAATACGAAACTGGATGGGAGCTTCCAAATACGGAAGAAGGAAACGAGAGAGTAATGTTTTTCACGTGCCAGAGTGAGTGATATTGTGGACAGGATAGAAATAGAAAGATTGAGTTTACATAATGTTGATTCAAATAGATTGCATGTGGGTACAAATGATATATGACATAGAAGGTCAGACAGAATTGAAGATAGCATGAGGTTGATTCAGAATATGAAAGCTAGTGGAAAAGAGGTGCATGATTTCTGAAGATTTTACCGTAGGTTTTAGGAAACTGGAAGAGTAGGTATGTCTAATAGCATTTATAGTAAAAGGGTTTTGTTATTATATTATTCAGAAAATATTTGTGGAGAAAATATTATCTATATGCGAGTATATCCCCGCTCACGAAGTAAGAGAGTGAAGAGTGTGAGCATCATACTGCTTCAGTACCAGTTTGGGACATTGTCTATCTAAAACACTAGATAAAGTTAGGGGTGATTGGTCTAATCTGTATTGAATAATTAATGACGGCACTGCAGCTATAATAGTCGGATCGAGATATAATAAAAGCATCACCGCACGTCGTCATTACAGACTCATATATATATATATGCACACAGATTGAGAGTAAACATGTATTAAGTGACGTAGTACTCGATCGATGTAGATGAGAAGTAGTCACTTTTAGTGAGAGAGCTCAACGACTCGTTACCGATGGAGAGAGAGCTTCACCGATATACTGATCAGGACGTTTGTATGCAGTATGCATATAAGGAGAATCGCGAGCCTCACCACCGTGAGCGATATGAGAGAGCTCTGCGTTAAAAGTATGACACACATAATGTGTCGAAGAAAATCATGGAGACTCTTTCTGGAATATCGAAATATAAACGGATATTCAATTTATTACTAGCGCACGTAAAGCAAATAGAACGGGAAGGTGTTCATGTGATGGTGTGCCGTCTTATGCTAAAAGCAGTATTTAATCTGTTTTAATGACTGATATTAAAACTTTTTTTTATATATATAAAGAGTTCTCACCCTTACAGGCGACTTCTCTAGGTCAATTTCTACTAGGATGGGGGGGCAAGGGATATAGTATATATCCGATGTCGATTCTGTCGCTCTATACAGGAGACGAGTTGAGAGGCCCACGTGTTGTATTTCTGTGTGGTAGTACTATCCTTTATGTAAATATATAAATCATACAGAAAATGCAAATTCGCCATTAACTTTTAATAGACCTCCTGGTCAAGTCAACAATTTAGATTTGGAAAATGTGAAAGAATATTGCTGAAGCGAAGTTGGAAGGCTTCTCTTTGACTAATTATCAATTTAATTTGCTGTTTAATTGGCCACATTACACTGAATCCAATCTCCATTAAGAATGAAGAAGGGAAAGCGAGTAGGAGTAATTTCATTTCACTGTCATGTATAATAGAACTGCTATTGCAGATAATGATTTAATTTTATTACTTTTTATTATTACCACGCTCCCTCAGATCTTACTGCTCCCTTAATCAAGCCCAGTGATCCACAGGGGGCGCTATGTCCAAGGTTAAGAATCTATGTTTAGAGTATTGTTCTGTTGTAATGTGTTGGCTATTATTTTAGTGATGTGTGGCTATTGAAATTAGTGTAATTCACAATGCTGGAAACAGTAATTAAATATTACAGAAAATCTCCTACATGACGGCAATTTTTTAGTGTCCGTTCAGGTAGCCAGACAAAGATTTGAAATCTCGCTCTCGGTGCAGAGACAAGTAGATTCTTAAGCGAGAAAAGACTCACTTTAATCCACTGAACTATATTATATCATATATATTATACTATATATATATATATATATATACTATATATATATATATTATCATATATATAATTATATATATATCATATAATATTAATATATATATATTTATAAACTGTAATATCTATATATAATTGTATATTGTATATATTTTATGAAAATTTATATATAACGAATTATTATATATTAAAGTAATTATTTTTAACATTATATAGAAAGCAAGATAATATCCATATGGTTATATTTTTTATAGATATATTTCCTCAAAATATAATATAATATATACTATATTTATTGCGACAATAAATATACTTACATGATGAAATTTAATTATAGAATATTAATATATATTACTATATATATAGAGTATATATATATATATAATAATATATAATATATATACTATATATATATTAATATGTATATATTAAATAATATATATATATTAATAATCATATATAATATATATATATAATATAATATACTATATTATATAGATAGAAAATTAACTTAAAGATAAAAAATTAAAAGGGAAAATGATGATTTATTTCTCTTTTTCTTAATTGCTCCATATTTGTCTTCACAATCATTTCTCCATTGTTAAAACTATTTTTTTTATAATTAATTTAATCATTCTTTTTTTCACTTCAATCAGTCTGCTTGTATGCTGTGTTGTATATATGGTGGTGATGTTGTGTGTGCTGTGTGTTGTGTGTGTTGTGTAGGCTGTGTGTGTTGTGTGTGTGTGTGTGTGTGTGTGTTTGTGTGTGTGTTGTGTTATCTATTCTTTCAATACACAGACTCCATACACACACACACAACACACAAATATACAGTTTACAGTAGAAAACACATAACTGATTTGAAAGATTGACATTACAATGTTTTATAATGGCCTATTCATAGAGCATTCAAACATAATATTAAATTGACAATTACATTTGTCTTTTAAATTAAAAAAGGGTTTGAATTTTCTGTTAAATTTTTGAAGCGAAACATTGCATTTAAATATAATTAAACTGACCTTCCTTAACATTGTTTGAAAAACAATTTGAAAAACTATTCATCAATAGATAGACAGATGAAAAGAATAATTTTTGATAATATATATATATATATTCGGCAGTACACTAATAGAACATATGAATAGTATATATATATATTATATATATTATATATAATATTTTATATATATATAGTATATATATAAATATATATATATATATATAATTATATATATAATATAATATATAATAATATATATATATATTATAATATTAATAATACATCATATATAATATATATATATATATTATATAATATATATATATAATATATATAATATATATATATATATAATATAGGGAGATGTACCTGAATACGAAAAGAGGCCGATATACCGATACCGATGAACCGTACTCTATTTTTTTAGGTGCCGATACCGATACCGAAACCGATAAACGATACTTAAATAATATAATAAATAGACAGTAATAAGATAGAACATTTGTTGCACTGCTTGCCTCATGTCACATACCTATATGCGTTGGCGTGCGAAGGAGATAAGTGCACCTGTGTTTGGTACCCTGTAGCACGCGCGTAAGGACAGAGCCAGCCGCGTGAGGGGCTTCTGTGCGGCAGCATCCGTCTATGAGTGCATGTGTGAGTATCTCACACTCACGTGTGTGTGACTCCGGAGCGTATCTAAGTCGATATTTACAGCGTGTCTGGTGAGTGTTTACACTATCAGAGAATCGTTGGTGTAACCTCTTTAAGGAATTAATGAATTGCATAATATAATATTACATAACTTTTTTAATTCATATTTATTTATACATTTTAAAAATATTCACATTCACAATTTTCAAGTATTAACAAAGTTTAGCATACTAGCTTTTATGTTTTTACATGATTCAAAATTTACAAAAGAAGAGTGGAACCGGAGCCATAGTAGAGGCACAATATCAAGAATAAAATAATGAATAGAAGAGACCGCCTTCAATTAAAAGATACACCAGCGATACTGATCAGTCTAAAAGAATATAGCACAATGCGACGCAGCTAAGCGGTACACAAGAGAGAATCCTATGATTAAAGTCACATATAATAAAAAAACGCTATTACCCAATATATGACATACTAATAAGATACCCTTTAGAGATAGATATCATATCAATACTCAAATTCAATGAAATTCCTAAATTGCACTTGTTGATGCAAAACATTAGCTTCACTAGTATACTGGCGAGAGACGTCCTTTTTGGGGTGTTTGACATTCCTACCTTACACTAAGCAAACGCTCCTCTCGACTGAATGAAAGGGGTACTAGATAATATTTTGCCTGCAATGCAACTTGATAATAATGAAAACCTTGGCCCATTTTCATGCCACCAAATGAAAGGATTCTCTTTTGTAGGCAGCATCTCTGTTTTCGTAGAGGCCTCTCTCCTATTTCACACAGACTGCAAATTTGAATTCTCTTTGCTCCTTGATGACTGTCCTTTCATTTTTTACGATGAGGTTCCTGGTGTGATTCCTTTGAAGGTGAATCGAGATTGTCAATTGCAATTTCGGCCATGACTTATCAAAAGTCTAACTTATCAATCCACAATCTTCATGTATGTTAATTTGCTGAAAGCCACCTCGTCACTATCATGCTGTGCCAGGGGTTGCAGATAAGGCGGCTTCTACTTCTCTGTCTCTTTGTTTTTTTTTTTTTTTTTTTTTGTTTGTCAAGCGAGCAAGCTCCTCGTTATGCCATTTAAAATGCATTCTAGAAGTGTTCCACTGTCGAGATGCCATTTCTTGTGGGGTTTCAGCTAGCTTAAAGGATTCCTTATTAGAACCTTTTCTTATTTATTTTTTACACGTTGGTCACGCCGCTCACGGGCAGAACCCATTCAAGGAGTGGGCTGGTTGAACGCCTCAAATAATCCATCCTAACCCAAATTAGCAGATGAGCACCAGACGCAGGCTTTAAAGTGAGGGAAATTAAATGAAGGAAAACAGAAAATGGAAGAGAAAATTCCACAGAACAGAGGTGGCGGAAGAAAGAACACCGCAGTGAACCAGTCTGGAAGTAACTAACATCAACACAAAACTCAATGTCCGACAGCACACCCTGTGCTACGAGGGCGTCTAAATGTGGTGGCACGCGAGTGAAAAGCTTCCCATCGAGCCACTTGCCTGCTACAGTACCTATAGAAAAGGGGATAATATAAAGCACAGCAAATCGGGCCGAAATATAAGGGTTCAACGTGAACTGAGAAAACTACAGGACAAGTTTATGAGTCTTTTGGGCCTTTGACTTGACGATATCCAAAGACGGATGAAACCAGAGCCCCCGCCCCGCCACATATATGAGAGATAACTCCAACAAGGGTGTGATGAGAACCCTTGTATATTGGTGGAGTAAAACTGGAAGAGAAAAACAGGTCTCGCACTCTAAACAGAACCTCACACAACTGTTTCTTGAGGCCGCCTAGCAACCCACCTGTGTTTTGGAGGTTTTCAAACATTTTTTTTTTGTTATGTTAACGCTAAGTGATGCTTTAATATTGGTTTCAACAGGAGAAGACGAGAGAACCGTCGAAAGAGATAGAAAGGTTAAGGTGTTTAAGAGAGAGAGATTTTCATAGAAGTTTGGTTTTAACAGAATTAAATTTCACGAAGCTTGAGACACCCAACCCTGAAATCTAATCCAGTCAGCGCGAATGAATCGGAAAGATTAGACGGAGAGCAATCTAGAAGTAAATAAGGGAGCAGAATTGATATGAGTTGAAGAATGAAGGGTCAAGTCATCGATCATATGAGTGGATAGAGTTTAGATGTGCATTGGTGAGAAGATCATTGATGAAAAGCAGGAATAAGTAGGAGATCAAAACACGAATCCCAAGGAGAGGGTGTTGAACAGAAAAGAAAAGAGGTGGCAGGAAAACAACAGACGATATTGAGCGTTTGAAAGAAAGCTAGACATAAGTAAGCAAAGAGAAGAAGGAAACCCAAAGGGGGAGCTTGGAGAGCAATGTTATGCGTGCCATAACCCGGTCAAATGCTTGGATATGTCAAGCGCCCCAAGCAAGTAGTTCCTAAGAGAGGAAACCATAAATCTGTTAAATACTAGGAAAGTATATCGCCAGTAGATCTCGAGCACCGAAGCCGTACTGGTGATCCAGAAGAAGGGAAAAGAGAATACCAGATGATCTATAGAAGTGAGGTTGAGCGAAGGGTTTCAATGATCTTAGAAAGAATACAGGTGAGAGCTATATGGGCGATAGTTAAAGATCAGAGCAGCAATACATTTTTCGGAAACTATTTTGGACATTATCGCGATTCCCAAACATCTGAGGGAAAGTGGCTAGTATTCAAGGCATAGAGAATAAATAGTTGAAACGAGGGTGTGGTCAGCACGGAAGCACACTTCCTCAAAACTAGGAGAGGAATGCCATCGGGCACCCGCCTTCCTAGCGTTCATAGATTTCAGGAGCCCTGCACCCGATCGAATGTAATCACAGGAAAGGCATAGGACAACCTGAGAGTAAGAAGGAGGAGGATAGGAATGCCAGAATCGTCCAGGGCAAAGAGATGATCTGGCCTTTTCAGTTGCGAGTATTACACAGAATCATAGAAGCGAATTAAGAGCGAGGAAAAGGATGATTTACATGAGTTGTTAGAGAAATGTTTTTCTGGCAAGAAGGCCAGAAGAGATTTGTTAGTAGTCAGAACCAAGGAGGTCAGGCATGTTTCGTGAGACTGAAAGTCGCTTTCTCGTCGAAGAGTATCCTGCAACAACGATTTCTAGCTGATGAAATTGAGCAAGAGTGATAGGAGAACGAGAATTTTTACACACCCAATATGCACTGCTCTAGCCTGAATGGAAAGCGAACAGCCACTTTGGTGGTCTAGATTTAGGAGAAAAGATTTATCCAAACAGTGATAGGGATAAGAGAATAAACAATTACAGTTCCTATTTTATTTGCTGAATCTGAAGCATCTTAAGAGTCAAAGCAGTCACTTCAATTATAGTCTAGCGTAGAAGCAACGCAAGGCCCCCCGCCCCAATCGGATTTGGCTTCGATCAAGTGCCGACAGTGCCAGAAAAAAAACCGCATGGGCAGGATGGAGATTTGGAGAGGAAAGTAAGTTAAACATTAAGTGATATAAGGTGTAGGTCAGATTTAACGCGATAGGAGCGAAGGTGGTGGTATTTATAGAGAGAAGACTTAGTGGTGAAACATAGGTCAAGTGTGTTCAAGATCGGTTGGGACGATTCGGAATGTGTGTAAGGTTTTGTATTCATTTGCTTCAGAAATTTCCTGAGCGTTCTACATTATTCGGACTCCTCCAAACCTAATCAGTACGAGAGGAATCCAACATTCAGTTTTGTGTATCAGGAATATATGCAGCAATCATACATAGCAGGAACGGGTCCGGGAGTCAGTAATTTGGGACTGAGAAGATATAAGTCTCGGTGAGAAGTAGTAAGGGTAATCAACAGAGGCCAAATGAAAATCTGTTTCTGTAGGGAAACAGTAAGCTAGAAGCATAAGAATATTGTTAGTAGAAGGAAGAAAGATTTTAAGCAGTAGAACATAACATCGCAAGTTAGGAGATTCGAGACTTTCGAGACGTGTTATAGGAATGTTTATTTTTACATAGGCAACATAAACACTGCCACCCTACAAGACGGACAATTTATAAATAAGTATACGTTGGATATATTTAACGAGTTGAAAGGATGAATTCTTAGCCAATCTGGGTCCTCAGATGACAAGAGCCTAAAATTCAGGTTTAAGTTAGACGGGTAGAAAGTCATTCATGGATGCACGAGTTAGAAGTGCAAAGCCATTGATCGTTGGTAAAGTCAAAAGAAAGCCTACGCCTGTGCGAATCTGCTATCATA
>JABUQX010033263.1:10000-20000 GCA_015478945.1 Trachelipus rathkii
AAGCCGCTTATCCTGTGAACTGCCATTGCCCGCTCAACCAGTTCGGCAGAGAATACTGTCGAGTATGGTGGCACAGTGTGAGATACGGTGAAGTCGGGAAAAACAGCCGAAGCTCCCACTCCCACATCCGTTTTGGAGCCGTCAGTGTAGACAGCGACCGCTCCCCCTTGTGAAACTATCCGTTTGGGAGAGAAAGAATCCCTCAACGTTCGCCGGGTGTGTATCAGCTTTTGTTAATGAATGTATCCCAAAGCAGACAACGGGGGTGGAGAGACCCATGTTGCAGAGGAAGTATTGAAAGCATACTGCATGACACCTCGGTGGGGTATGTCGAGGAAACGGAATATGGAATTTACAATCCCAGCAAACGGCCAGTAAGAAGGATTGTGGGGGACGCGTTCAATGACAGAGGACAAGGCAGAGGAAATAGGAACCTGAATGCGGAGGAACAAGGAGCACATGAGCTGTTCTCTCCGCAGAGACAAGGGCATCACCCCCGCCTCCACCTCCAGGCTCACCTTCGGAGAAGATCGAAATGCTCCAGTCGCTATCCGCAGGCCCTCGTTCTGAATTACCTCAACCAAGCGGCTTCAATTTGGCAACTCAGCGTATGTAAAAATAAGGCTACACAATCATAAAGCTTGTACAGACCCCGCCCACAGAAATTATTATTATTATAATATTATTATTATTATTATTATTATTATTATTATTATTATTATTATTATTATTATTATTATTATTATTATTATTATTATTATTATTATTATTATTATTATTATTATTATTATTATTAGAACGAACACTTATATATAACTTTATTAACTATGAATAAACTATTATTGCTTTATATATTATTCCATTATTTATTAGTTATTAATTAACTATTATTATTATTTATTATTCTTATTATTATTATTAATTGATTATTATTATTATTATTTTTATTATTAATATTATTAATTATTTATTTATTATTATTATTATTATTACTATTATTATTATTATTATATTTATTAATTATTATTGATTATATTAATTATTAATTATTATTATATTATATTATTATTATTATTATTATTAATTATATGATTAATTATTTATTATTATTATTATGAACATTTAATATATAACTTTATTAAATTTAGTATTATTTTTAAAATTATTTTTCTTTACGATCAATTAAATGAAAATTAAATTGTTATTATCATTAATATTATTATTATTATTATTAACATTATATATATTTATTAACATTATGTTTTTTATATTTTTTATTTTTATTATTTTTATTATTTTTATTATTATTATTTTTATTATTATTATTATTTTATTTTTATTATTATTATTATTATTATTATTATTATTATTATTATTATTATTATTATTATTTATATTATTATTATTATTATAATTATTTTATTATTGATTATTATTAATTTTTTTTTTATGTATTATTTATTATTATTAATTATTATTTTATTATTATTATTTCTTAAACATTATTATTATTATTTAAATTTTATTATTATTATTAATTTTATTAATTTATTATTATTATTTAAAAATTAATATCATTATTATTATAAATATACTATGAAACTATTAATAGACTATTTCTATTATTATTACTATTATTATTAGTCTATTAATAGTTTCATAGTTTATTTATAGATTATATTATTATTATTATTATTATTATTAAATTATTATTCTTATTATTATTATTATTATTTTATTCAAACAGTATTTTAAGAGAATAATATGTATACATTAACGTAGACTGAATAATTTCTTTTTAGCTTTTTTAACGAATTTTGGTCGTAATAATAATATAATAAATATTTTAAATTAATATAATAATAATAATAAACTATGAAACTATTAATAAACTATAAATAAACTAATGAATTATTAAACAATAACTAAACTATGAAACTATTAATAATAATAAATTAATAATGGTTATTGTATATATTTATCCGCAATGCAAGAAAAATAGATATTTTTTTCCTATAATCGTTTTTCATATTTTTTTCCTGCCATGCAAAAAGAACGAAGAAAAACGTTATCAACATTTAATTAATGCTGACGTATCTTTATTTCTCTTATTTATACTAATAATATATATATATATTATATATATATATAATATATATATATATTTATATATATATATTTTATATATATATATATATAATATATATATAGACATTACATCCGTCTGACTCTAAACTATGCCTCTCCAACTTGGCACCTTGCCTGACTAAAAACAAACATAAAGCAAAACTCCAAACAACACAAAACAAAGCACTAAGAATCATAACAGGATGTACATCAATCTACACCCACAGCAACACCGTTACCCATAGACAACACCTGGACATGATTAGGTGCACGCAAATTCTTTACCAAAACCTAAACAGCCAACATCTATGCCAATAGCCTCTTCACCCACCCCCACAGACCTCAAACAAAGCCTTTTTCTTCTTCACCAAGCTTCTATATTACAAACAAACTCTGAACAACATTCCACCGCACCGCCACCAAACAACACATCATACATCAAACAAATCCACGGACACTAAGCAGAAAACTACCTAAACGCCAGACCTAACCAAAGAACGATTTTTAAACAACATCCTCCAAGAAATAGCAACCCAGAATTTAACATACCTACCTAAGAAACTAGCCAGTCATCTTTTGGCCAAAGTTAGATTGCGCCACCACCGAGAACTTACATACTACAACGCAGATTCAACCTTAACCAAAACTTCACTATATAAATATCTTAACACACACGTGTCAACAGGTCCCGGAGAAAACACATCCCACTTTCTACTCTCCTGTCTATCTAACTCTCAACCCAGAGAAATCTGGAAAATTTCAGCACTAGTAGATCTCTGGAGGAGGCCGGTTGCGGCGGCGGGGTATTTGGATGCGGTATGGCCGCCTCCGTCCGATAAAGGGATGGTCAGGGGTGAGGAAAGGTAAAGTATAATATAATAATATATATATATATATATATATATATATATATTTATATATATTTATTTATATAATTATAATATATATATATCTATATATATATAATAGTATATATATATATATAATTATATATTACATATTATATATTATATATTATATATATATATATATATATTATATATATATATATATATAATATATTATATATATATATATATATATATATATATATTATTATATATATATTATATATATATTAAATAATATATATTATTATATATTATATATATATAATATATATATATATATATATATATTAATATAAAAATAATATAAAAATATTATATATAATTATATATTATATATACATAATATATAATAATATATATATATATATATATATATATATATATATGCTATATAATATATATATATACTATAATATTATATATATATAATATATTATATATATTATATATATATTATATAATATATATACATATTATATCATATATATTATATTATATATATATATATTTATATATATATATATATATATATATATATATATATATATATATATATTATATATATATTATATATATAATATAATATGTTTCGACTTAGACACTGCTGGTTTGAGGTTAAGTAAGTTTTTTTGCTAAGTATTCACAGAGTAAAATCTAAGTGTACTTAACAATCTTATCATAAAACTAAACGAATGCAGGAGCACTAAACCGAACATAATTATAATAATATATATATATATATAATATATATATATATATATATATTATATATATATAATTAAATATTATCATATATATTATATATATATTATTTATATCAGGGTGGTTTTACGAAAATTAGGGGACAAATTTGGAGGATATTATCTTTGTACCATTACAAGTGTTTTGTCTTAAATAAAGTTACCTGTAAAGTTCCCTCATTTAGCAGGTAAAAATGATTAGTAAGGTGGCCAAGATGTATGATGTGGAATATTGGTGTTTTATGTTTCCGTAGATGTGGTATTATTATTATTATTTATTATTATTATTATTTATTGATTATTTATTATTATTATTATTATTATTTATTATTATTATTATTATTAATTATTATCTATTATTTCTATTATTATTATTATATTATTATTATTATTATTATTCATTATTATTATTATATTATTATTTTATATTATAGTAAACAATCTCTTAAGAGTCGATTTTATTATTATTATTATATATTATTATGTTATTATCATTATATTATCATTATCATTTTCATATTAGATTAATTATTATTATTATTATTATTATTATTATTAATAATATAGTTAATCAATGATTATTATTATTATCATTATTGTATTTATATTTAATTAAATAATTAAATTATTTTATTTATTTTATTAATTATTATTATTATTATTATTAAATATTATTTTAATCAATATTATACATATTATTCAACTATTATAATTATTAATTAAATTATTATTATTAATTAATTATTAATTAATTAATTATAATTACTTCCTGCCGTCGTAAACAAAAACGGTCGATGCTAGAGAAAAAATATTAAAAATATATTTGGAATCTGCATAAAAAACTGAATAATAACAATAAGCTAAATTAGAAAGAAACAAAAAAAATTCTCTATTTTGGTTGCATTATTTAATTCATTGATGATTATTATTATTTTAATTATTATATTATTATTATTATGTATTATTATTATTATTAATTACTATATTATTTAATTATTATTATTATTATTTTATTATTTATTATAATTATTTTATTATTATTATTATTATTATTATTATTATTATTATTATGATTAATATTATGATTTATGATATGATTCTTATTATATATTATTATTATTATTATTGTTATTATCATTATTCATTTATTATTATTATTATCAATTTTATTATTATTATTATTATTATTATTATTATATTATTGTTATCATTAATTATTTTTACTCATTATTATTAAATATTATTATTAATATTATTATTATTATTAATATATTATTATTATTAATATATATTATTATTATTAATTATTATTATTATTATTATTACTATTTATTATTATTTATTAATTATTATTATTATTATTATTATTATTTAATTATTATTAAATAATAATTATAAATTATAATTAATAAATTATATTAATATTATTAATTATAATTATTATTATTATATTATTATTAATTATTATTATTATTATGTATTAATTATTAATATTATTATTATTATTATATTATTTATTATTATTATTTTATTATTATTTTTAATTATTATTAATTATTTTTAATTATTAATTATTATTATATTAATTATTATTATTATTATTATTATTATTATTATTATTATTATATTATTATTATACTTCTTTGTTTTGTTATTCCTTTCTGTTCTAATTCGTATTATTTACTCATTACCATAGTTTTTTTCCTTATCAAATAATTTTGTTATTAAAGCATTAATATTGTTATTAGTAATATTAGGATTATTAATTATGTTTCGCATTATTATTTGTATTAATTATTGGTTATTGCTGTATCCGCGTTTCCGTTTCCCGAGTAAATATTGTTCGAATACTATCAACAATATTCCCTAGTATTATTCAATCCTATCTCTATAATTAAGGTGGTACCTATCAGCAATCCTATAGCAGGTGTCCAATACTAGAGACCAGCAAGTAAAATCTGTTTTATAAGTTTACTATTTCGTTGAAGTTTCCGAGTAGCGGACCTCGTCCACCATCTACGGAACCACATACCAACAGCCAATATTCACATCATAACCTCTTTCATAAATCTTTCTAACTCATTTACCTACTAAATGAAGAACTTTACGGTAACTTTAATTAAAGAACATAAAAAAACGCCTTGTAATTGGTACAAAGATAATATCCTCCAAATTTGTCCCCCTATTTTGTAAACACCCTGTATATATATATTATATTATATATATATATATATAATATGTATATATGTAATATATATTATATATATATATTATATATATATATAATCAACAATATATTAATATCACACACTTCACATTCAACGTCCATGGGAGGAAAATATAAAAAGAAATCGATTGTCGAAAAAAAAAATATTGATTTTTAACATACGGTGATAATTTAATATACATTACCTAATTAATAAATAATAATATAATAAAATAATTATTAAAATATAATAATATTAATAATAATAACAACGACAGTTTGATAATAATTAATCATAATAATATATAATATAATAATTAATAAATATAAAAAATAATAATAATAATAATCATAATAATAATAATAAAATAAATAATAAATAATAATAATAATAATATATAATAATAATAATAATAATAATAATAATAATAATAATAATAATAATAATAATAATACAGAACAAAAAGAAAAAGATGATAATTTTAAAAAGTAATATATATAGCACACTAATTACATATTATATATATATATATATATATAATTATTTATTATATATATATATATTATATATATATATATATAATATATTATATATATTATATATATTATATATATATATATAAATATATATATATTATATATATATATAATTTAAATAAAATTATTTGCTAGAGAGTTATCGCGATGATGAAAAAGTTTGGCGAAAATACGGAAATGAAACGAACGAAGGGTTAGTCTCAATCCTCAACATCATCCTTTAAGTAGTCAAATGAATACTGAAGAGAGGAGAGAGGAGAGAGAGGAGAGAGAGAGAGAGAGGAGAGAGAGGAGAGAGAGAGAGAGAGAGAGAGAGAGAGAGAGAGAGAGAGAGAGAGAGAGAAATATTATAAAAAAGCTGATCAAAAAGAAATTAAAGCAGATAGATAGATAGATAGATAGATAGATAGATAAGGATAGATATAGATTGAAGAGGATAGTAGAATAGATTAGATGATAGATAGATTAGATGATGATAGATAGATAGATAGATAGATAGATAGATAGATAGATAGAATTCCATAACCCTGGTATCATACAAGTCTGAGGATAATAAGAATATATTTTAGATTGATCTGTTTACTCAGCAAATATTTTTCTCTTCTTTGAGTCACATTTAGATAATAGGATATTTGAAAAGATTGAAGGGAAATTCAATCGTTTTAATAAGGATCGAAATGCTTAGCTGGGAAGAATCAGTTTGCTGAGCGAAGAAGGAATTAAAATCATCTCAAAAATGAAACCTCAAACAAAAAAAAAAACGCATAAAAAAAAGAATAAAAATAAAAATAAAAAAATAAAAATAAAAAACATTCCTACGGTATTATAAAATGAAATTGAGAAACGTCTCAATGTTCTCGTATACTTCGGGGTACCTCCGGTAATTCCCTTTTTTCCCCCTGCCACCTTTTTCCTCCCACAAAATTTTGCCATTCTGTCTGCCATTCTGCTTGTTATATGAGGGTGGTCCGTCAGTATGGATATGACATGTCCCATGTGTCACCTTTGCATATACACACATGTATATGTATGTACTACATACATATATGTACATGCATGCTATTACACTCTTTAACTTAAAAGGGCAAGATCCAATTTTGTGCCGGGACGAGCCTTCATTTTCAGCCCCACCTAAAATGGACATAGGCCTGACTTTGTGCCGGTTTTGGACTATAAACACCAAATGCTATCTCTGATTCGGTAAAGTTCACCGGGGTCACTCAGACTAGCCATGTTTTTGACATTCTCGAATATCTCCAGACTTAAAATGACTTCAAACTTGTGTCATGGATATAGTTCATTATCTGTGCACGAAGTACTTTTCGATTTTTGAGCTTAGCCAAGCGTGCTGTCTGTCGTCTAAGCCCACTTTTTTACTTGAAATGAGCTCGTGATATTTTTATTTGCCTGGTCAATAGGTTTGTGAGAGAATGGACGAGATGTATCTTTTTTACTTAGATAATTTTTTTGTATACTCAATAGAAAATTTTTTAAAAATTTTCAAAATTTTTTTTTGAAAATTTGTTCCAAGAACAAATCCAAATCTATTGCATATACAAAGAAATTATCTAAGTGAAAAATGTGCCTCTCCCCCGACTATACAAGCCCTGAAAATTTGATGTTGATCAGACAAGAATAAAAAAAAATATCGCAATTTTTCATTTCAAAATTCAAAAAAAAGTGGGCTTGGACATTGGACAACGCTGAGCACAAAACTCAAAAAATCGAAAAAGTACTTCCGTACTTTTTTAGATAATGGACCTATCTATGCATATTTTAAGTTTGAAGTCATTTTGGAAAAAATTCTGGAAGTTGATTCGAAGAATGTCAAAAACATGGGTTTTGAAAATTTGAAAATTCTGAAAGAATGACTACAGACACAGAAAAACACCGGAAATCAACATTTTAGAGTGCAAAAAAAGATACATTTTAGTGTTTATATAGTCAAAATCGGCTGAAAATTCCGAATTTTATGTCCATTTTTAGGTGGGGCTGAAAATGGGGATCAGCCCCAGCTCAAAATTGGAACTAGCCCTTTTAATTTATGAGAATATATATCATCATCATCATCACCCACCTTCTCTCCCCATTGACTGGGGGTAAGGTGCGTCTCATGCACCGGAAACAGAAAAGTAGTAGAAGAATATGACGCAAGTCGAAAAGAAAGCCCAGCCTTACCGCCCCCTTTATACCTTTTAGTGAGAACTGTCGCAGTCAGAAAAATCCACCCTAGAGCTTCACGGAACTGCGACGGACCCCTCACTATGGCATCTCGTCAATGTAGGGTTCATCCCTTGGCCCAGGTGGGCTACAACCATACCCCCTCACAAAAACCTCGCCATTCACTCCTTTTATGCACATTTCTTCTCGCCTCTGCCAAACTCACATTCCTCTCCTCCAGGCATTATTTTACTGACTCAATCCACTTTTTCTTCGGCATTCCAGCTGGTCGATTCCCAGCACACTCACCACTATATATCCGCTTAACCAACCGACTATCATCCATCCTTTTCATATGACCAAACCATCTCAACGTACTTTCATTTATTCTCTCATTTACCCCTTTCTTCACACCGCACAACTCTCTAATGCGTTCATTCCTCATTTTATCAATTCTTCTCACACCAAACACGACCCTAAGATTGTCCATCTGAACACATTGTACTTTAGAACAATATCTCTTATTCCAGACCATAGTCTCACTACTATACGTTAACACAAATAACAACATACCCTCATGTAAGATCCTATCACACTCAAGACTTAGTCCCTTTACATCCACCAACGATTTTTTTGCATTAGCCACCTTCCTGCCATTCACAACTTTGGTACTACACTCCTCATCATCCATTCCCTTTTTATCCAACATGTATCCTAAATATTTAAACTCAGACACTTGTTCCAGTTGCTCACCATCCAACATAACTTCATACCGAAGACTGTCCTCACTCACAACCATAACCTTACTCTTATCACTTTTACTTTCAAACTCCTCCTATTACACACCCTGCCAAATCTCTCTACAAATCCTCTCAAACTCTCTTCAGATTCGCCACACAAAACCACATCATCCGCATATAATAGGTAGGGCAAACTCCACCCACCTCTAATTCTTTCATAACCCCATCCATATACAAATTGTATAAACAAGGAGATATATCACATCCCTGCCTCACTCCTCTATTAATATCAAACCAATCACTTTCAACTTCATTTATTCTTACACACGCTTCACTATCGTCATACAAACTTTTGATTCCATTCAAAAGCCTACCACCATCACTATATATTACTTACACATGCCATAGAGCTTCCCTATTAATCCTATCATACTTCTGTTTCAAATCCATAAAACCGAAATACAATTTATTCTTCTTCTCTCTTATTTTCTCGATCATTTGTTTTAATGTAAAGATTTGAACCACACATCCTCTACCACTTCTTAGCGCACCTTGTTCTTCACCAATCGGTCCTTCAGTCACTTGACGTACTTTTTCTAC
>JABUQX010033263.1:25000-27500 GCA_015478945.1 Trachelipus rathkii
CATTTTAACCATATAATGTGGTATGTGTGTGGTATGCATTTATAATGGTAATAACGCTAAATGGTCCTTGTTATTTTATGTTAATAACGGATAGACAGTTTGAAATGCATATTTCGTATCAAAAATCTAAAATTCAATTAAAATTTAGAGTACATATTTCTTCTTTGTAGAAAGACATGATTTTTACAGCAACATAAAAAGTAACTAAAAAAGTATTGTCTTAATTTATGTACTTCAAAGCTAATCTTGCTTTTAGTAAATTTTTTTGACGTTCATATTTTCTTCTAACAGATAAATATATAAATTAATTTCGTTATGAAAAAAATATACTGGAAGAGAGAGGTAACGAAATATTGAATTCGGTTTTGAACTCTGCGAGCTGACTTATTCGTTGTTTGTTCGTAGTTGATTACAAGTATATTAAATAATTACTATGTAGTCTTTATTTTCAGAACTTTTTTTTTTATCGGAAGAACTCAAAAATGTCTTTCTTGTGCAACACCTTCAACGGACAAAATGAAGCGGACAAAACTTCTGTCGTAGATTCAGATGTTCTTTGGAATTCTTCTAGCAGTTCATCTTCGTCTCTAGTACAGGAACTTCGGTATGCATTTTTGTTGTTGTTGTTGTTGTTGTTATTGTTGTTGTTGTTGTTGTTGTTGTTGTTGTTGTTGTTGTTGTTGTTGTTGTTGTTGTTGTTGTTGTTGTTGTTGCTGTTGTTGTTGTTGTTGTTGTTGCTGTTGCTGTTGTTGTTGTTGTTGTTGTTGTTGTTGTTGTTGTTGTTGTTGTTGTTGTTGTTGTTGTTGTTGTTGTTTATGAGAGGATACTCTTTTGTTAATACTTTCGTTGTTGTCTCTATTTCGATTCTCTCCCCAATATAAGTTTTAAACTTTTTTTTTGCTTCTTTGTTTTAATGTCCAAAAATTATATTTACAACTATATATATATATATATATATATATATATATATATATATATATATATATATATATATATATATATATATATATATATATATATATATATATATATATATATCAACAGGGACTCTGTGTAGGTTGACATCCGCATACAAAGATTTTGGATCTGACCAAGAAACAACAGATTTCAACCGGATGTAATCCAGACACTGTTTCAGGTATATATATATATATATATATATATATATATATTTATATATAGATAGGACCATATATTTGTATAAAGAGAAGTATATATATATATATATATTTGTATATGTTTCGTTTTTTTTATACAAATAGACATATATATATATATATATATATATATATATATATATATATATATATATATATATATATATATATATATATATATATATATATATATATATATATATATATATATATATATATATATATATATATATATATATATATTCCAGGAAAGTTAGGACCATAAATTTGTATAAAGAGAAGGCTAAAAAATTCGTTGTTGAAGTCGATAAATAAATAAAATGTACGAAAGCGTAGGGGAATATGGGGGGTTGGGAGAGTTTATTGAAAGTGAGAGGGAAGGAGAGGAGAGTCAGGGAGAGGGGATAGGAGAGGAGAGAGAGGGAGAGCGAGAGATTTAAAACACAACTCGTTTGTTTCTTTCATCTAGCTATAAATTTAGTGGAGATTGAAATAAAGGACTGGCACCTTTACCATAATATTCCCCTCGCTTACCCCTTACTTCCGGATAAGGGCTGAATACAAGGGTAAGGAGAAGAGAGAGAGAGAGAGAGAGAGAGAGAGAGAGAGAGAGAGAGAGAGAGAGAGAGAGAGAGAGAGAGAGAGAGAGAGAAAGGGAGGGGATAGAGGGGAGTGCTAATGCCTTACAATGTAAACCCCTCATTTATTAAAGTTTCCAAGTTTATTTAGTACTTTCCCGGTGGGCTTTTAGCGGCCGTAAGGGGGAATCTCGTTCCTAATTTAAGACCTTTTCTGCTGTATATAGAACAGATTGAGACATATTAACGTTCTTCATCAGTTCAGAAGATGGACTTATCAGGAGTTACGACCCTTTCTTATGGACGTATTCTTTCGGGGCTTAAAAAACATCTATTACTTTCCGCGCATATTTCAGTTCAAGATTAAAACATGTTCGGAATGAACACATTACACCCAACTCTTCTTTGAAATTTACCAATAAAGAACTAATATGCTGGATATATATATATATATATATATATATATAATATATATATACATAATAAAAAAAATAAATATATATATATATATATATATATATATATATATATATATATATATATATATATATATATATATATATATATATATATATATATATATATATATAAATATAAAAAAATATATAAAAATAATAATAATAATAATAATAATAATAATAATAATAATAATAATAATAATAATAATAATAATAATAATAATAATAATAATAATAATAATAATAATAATAATAATAATAATAATAATAATAATAATAATAATAATAATAATAATAATAATAATAA
>JABUQX010033264.1:0-15218 GCA_015478945.1 Trachelipus rathkii
TTAATTTTGTTTGCAATATTATTAAATCGACATTGTTAAATCGTCTGTATATGTTGTTATTCCATGTTCCCTCCATATTTCTGTGTTGCTCTCTCGTCTGGTAGCCTATCAAGCTACCAAATACAAACAAAAATAAAAACCGACAAATTTTTAAGCCATCTTGGTAAAAAACACTTGCGAAAAATACATTTAAAAAATACATTGTGCTTAAGTTTTGCTTCTGACCATAGCTTATCCTCCTGGTACGAGAGCTTGGCGGACACTGCTGGCAGGACCGAGAGAGGAGTAACCCCAAAATCATACATCTGAGTCAGGTAAAAGTGTGCGTGTGTTAATACTAAAAGAGCATTTCCGACGACCGGCTTGAGTTGAAGCCGAAGCAGGCTTCTGTTATCAAGTTAGATACTCTGCGCACTCTAGTCCAATTTGGTTACGAAAGTACATAACATATCATTCAATTCTTCCCTGATCAAGGAGTCCTACTGTGCAGATATAATAAAACTCCCATTTCCGGGTTAAGTGTTCCGCTATTTAAAAAATTATATATATAGTATATTTATATATATATACGATACTATATTAATATAATATAATACTAAATAGAGTATATATTATAGTGGTATACTTATATAATAGTATATAGCTATATATATATATATATATAGTACGAGAGAGAGAGAGAGAGAGAGGAGATGAGGAGTGAGAGAGAAGAGGCAGAAGAGAGAGAGGAGAGAGAGAGATAGAGAGAGATGAGAGAGAGAGAGAGAGAGAGAGAGAGAGAGAGAGAGAGAGAGAGATTCTCCCCTCCACTTAATAATAATACATAATAATAATAATAATAATAATAATAATAATAATAATAATAATAATATATATTAATGGTCTAGATTATTTCATGCACAATACTAATAAATAATAATAAATAATAATAATAAT
This sequence comes from Trachelipus rathkii, assembly GCA_015478945.1. NCBI lineage: Eukaryota > Metazoa > Arthropoda > Malacostraca > Isopoda > Trachelipodidae > Trachelipus > Trachelipus rathkii. The sequence goes on from JABUQX010033264.1 coordinate 937, forward strand.
AATAATAATAATAATAATATAATAATAATAATAATAATACAAGGGGAAGTAGTGGGCAGTTTCTAATTAAAGGAATTTTAGACTACTTCCCTTAAGCTAATAATACCAATACAGAGACTATTTATTAGTACAAGTTATAATATTTAAGATAGGGTGTCTTTACTCAAAATAAATTTTTATTTATTTATTAAATTATTTATTAATTTATTTGGCTATTTATGGATTTATTTCCCGTTTCTGTGAAGAGTTAAAAGGTTGGTGTTAACAATATTGTCGGTAAATTGAAAGAGACGTTTACAAAGAGAATAAAAGCCCGATTTAAAAAATACATATGTGTTTACCTTACCTGCTTTATTTGTAGCTATTTTAAAAGCTTTTGTTTGTATTAAATATAAGGAGGCTATTGTTCTGAATGTAGCTTTTATAGTGTATTTATTTACTGCAATCTATGCACACAAACACATACACATCCACCTATATAATATATATATACTAATATATATATATATACTATTATTGATATATATGTGTTATAATATATATATATATTTATATAGCTATATATAATATATATATATACTATATATACTATATATATATATATATATATATATAGTATAGTATATATTATTATATAATTATATATAGTAATAATATAGTATGAATGTGTACCTGTGGATATTTAGGATGAACTAAAATTAATTGTCGGTTCTGGTTCCGAACCTAGAACCGGAATATTTGTTCTTTCTAGACGAAATAACTTTTTGTACTGGTACAGGGTTATTACATATAGAACATTTGCTTCTACAATTCAGATTTCTCTGTAAAATGTTAGACAATTATTTTCAGAATAAGTCTTTATTTACAACCACATACCGCCATTTCTAAGTATAACTCCATTCAATGTCAGTTAAACCATGATAGATATTAAGGTCAATAAATAATGCTCTTATACATGAGTAATCTCGAACCTAGAGCCGTTTAATTTCCCTCTAAGAGTCACAATATGATTGTTTTAGCATACAAATCACTTCGAACTAGACGCAGGCTTCTATAACAATAGAAATATAAAATAAGAAAAACAGCATTCATATTAACCTAGATTTAAAAGTCAAATCATTTATATACCTGTCCAACTTATTTTTTAGTTGCAAGAAAACTACTACCTATCACATTGTGAGTCAAACCACTCAGAAAGTTTCTGGAGAAATATTTCTGTTCCTGGCAACACTGACAATCCGAATTTTTTATTATCCTAATTTGACCTCGTTTTTAATATCATGGTCTAGTATGAAGAACATAACCTCCTCAATAGAGTTGTGACAAAAAGTTTTTAGATACTGAAACATATACCCTATAAGAAATCTCCTTACCATAGAAAACAAGCCCAGTTCCTTCAATCTCATCCAATAACACCTATTCGCAAAACTACAAGAAATTGTTGTACTATCTCTTAAATTACCTCATGCTTAGAAATATACTTAATATATTAATATAAAGGATCCAAGTCCTTCTCGTTGAACATAGGCTCTAGCCATTTGTTTTATGTCTATTGAAATCACTATTTAAATTGCAATTGTAAAGTACCTCGCACTTCTTACAATTCTCGTGGTTACAAGTAGAATTGGCAATTTAGTATCATATGGAAATTTAAAGTATAAAAAAGTGGTTTACTAAATCTTCAGCCGAATCATTTTCTAATATATTATGAAAAAGATCTAGTGGTCCTCCGACCAAACAATGAGAGGTCAACTTTTAATCTGAGATTGAAATTAACTTTTAATTGCAATTAACAACTTCACAGACCTCTTCTGTTTGCGCCAGAGATTTTTTACCAGTCATAAAACTTCTAATAGTTGACGGCTGTAGTATCATCCATATTGTGATAGCTAACTTTAAATGACATTCGTGACTTCTATAAGATTGAGGTTTATCGTTGACTTTGAAATCACTTTTATTGGAAGACTGTTATATATTTAATAGATATCAATGAAGCTCGTGGTGGGCAGTACAACTCAAACATACTAAACTATAAATTCGTCATAAAGTTATTAGGAAAAGGTTTGATTTAATAGTAAACTACACGTGGTAAACATCTGGATATAGTAGTATAGTATATAGTATATATATGTTAATATAAATATAGTAATAAATAATTATTAATGAAAAATTATAGTATCTACATAAGATATATTATTATACTTATATACTATATATGATAATACTAATATATATATATAATATATATAACGTATATATATATATATAGTACTATATTATTTTGACAGTTTATAAAGAGCGTTGATTCCGTTAATATTAGGTTGTAGGATTTGAATTTACGGGTGAGATGATCTTGGGTATTGGGCTTAATAACTTTAGGGTTAGGTTAGGTTGGTTAGGATTCGGTTAGGATTAGGTTAGATCTAGGTTTTAATGTTACGCATTATCATTGTAGATGCATATGAGCGCGCGTAAGAATGTATTGGGAATTACAGATACAGGTTTTTAATTGACTTTTCGTTCTTGGGAAGTCCAACCTTTTATAGATAGTCGAGTATTATTTAATATTCTACTATATTAGTTTATGTACTAGTATTATTACCCTATTGTTAATATACTGCTTTACCCGCCAGGTTATGGTTAAGGCTAGGCCAGTTTCTAATTTACCTTCTTAACGTTTCTATTTACGCTTGGGGAGTTAGGTCCCTCATTTAGTCAACTCTGAGTTCCTATTTCTAATACCATGTTATTCATTGTACACACCTATCTAAGAACTTTATAACCATAACCCACGGTTTAGTTTATCCAGTTGTCCGCTTCTAAACTATTACCTTCTATTCACAATGTTTGGAGGGTGGCATTCTTTCTTCTGAGGGGTCTCTACGAAAATCACCTTCATGATACGGCCTTATTAACCAATATACATTATTTCGATCCACCTTTCTATAGAAACGTAGTCAATAACCCTTAATAGGCAATTTACCTTGAATATATATAAAAGATTATGTTTGTTTATATATACTCGATATACTTATGATTATATATTATACAATTAGGTATATGCAACCATACCTATATAGAGCTCATTAGTAGACTTCCATATATACATGATAGTTGACCTATGAGGATCCTAAATACTATTATTCTCTATTAGATTATCCTAATAATATAAGTATTGATATATATATATATAGTTTTTAAGTAATAGGATATATATATACTCGTTATATTATCTCTTTCCTAGGATGAAGACTCCTAATATTATACAATCTATATTATTTATATAATAGGACTGGTAATATATATTAATATATAAGTAGTGATTGCTCAGCAGGTTCGCTGAGGCCCTCCTCTTTCCTGATATAGGTGATGAATAGAGAGTTAGTTTAAAATGCCGTCTCGGTCAACCCAAATTTCGTCCATTATCGAATTGTGCGAGGTTATTTCTCTGCAGTGAGAGGCGGGCGTCGGGGGCGGTACCAGGGCCCTTCGGAGGTCCAATCGTTTCTGATGCACCGGTAACACGATCTCACAAAAGCCCCAATTTTAGAAGTTTTTGTCAGTGTTTGTTATAATTTTAAATGTAGCTACATGTTTTGGTCTGGTGTTTTTTTGCTGTTTGTTTTGTATTTATTTATTATGTATCATTAGTTTCGTTCTTCGCACGTAGAGTTCAGCGAGAACTCTGTCTTTTTCGAGGCTCTGGCGCCTTGTCTCTCTTTGGCGGTGGCGTGGGCATGTACCAGCTTCTCCCTAAGTGGGCATAGTTTGCGGCAGGCCACACGCGCGCAAATGCGAACAAAACCAGTCTCGCAATTCTGGTGGACGTATGTAAGCATACGTTTGTAAAAAATATCGTGTATCTATCCGAATTCTTGTAGTTCTCACTTCGACGGGAGCAGACCTCTATGCAGTAGATAATAATACTAATAATAAAATTGGAATACTTGGTAATATATAAATCCCAATGTATAGTAAGCTAAGCGTATGCAAAAATCGATCGATGATATAGAATGTTGAATTCTACTAAGCAAGAATCTCTTAAGCATCTAACCGTATTTGCTGGTGTTAGAGACTCGAATAATCTGACGTGGCTGGGATTGAATTTTGTCTCCGTGGATAGGGGCTAGGACCAAGATGAGTTTACCGGATCCTGGGGCGCCGTGATAGGATCCGCCGGTAGGTCGGAGCCGGAGTCATGAGTGAGAGTCAGAGCGGAGTCGGAGGATCACAAGTCAGGGTGCCATACGATAGAATTGAGAATCATTCATCCGGTGAGATCTCAATTTCTTCGAACTAATATTATATATATATAGATGAATATTAGCATAGAACTACTTATTATCAACAAGGATCAGTTGATAGTAATCGATTACATACGCACGCAGTGTGACATCACATTAGTATCTCATAAGATCGTTGGCTAAATGCTTGATGATTACGAGGGTAGCCTTAGTAGAATGTAGGCAGTTTAGAGCAAACCGTTCGTGTGGTTATGTCAGTTAATGTGATACGGATTGATACCCTATCGGGTATAGAGTCAAATAGTTCAACATCAGCTAATAGTATCTACGTATTACGTATCGTTCATATGTGACAAGGGGCCTCGACTCTGCGAGATCAATATACGTTATTAATATAGATATATAATATATGATTATTTATACTTTGACTATAGATATAGTGTATACTGATTATATGATAATATATAATTATATAACATATTATATAGTATTATATTATTATATATAATAATATGATATTAATATATATATATAATAATAAATATATATATTAGTATTTTATATATTTATATATACTATATATATATAATTAATATATATATATATATATTAAAATATATATATTATATACTATATTGTATATAATTATATGATATATTAATGATATATATATATATAATATATATATATAATATATATTATATTATTGCTATTCTATAACAGGTGATCCGAACGAAAATCCAATTATAAATGTATGCGTATTTCAATAATTTTAGGTATATTGCATACAGTATATGTGTACGCTAACTAATTACTAACCTAACCGAACTAATCCTACCTAACCTACCTAAGTTAACCTTAACCAAGCCTAACCTAAATTACCTAACCTAAATTAACGGATCACCTCTTTATATACTTGTTTTTGTTCATATATTTAATATATATATTAGTATATATAGTATATAATATATATATATATATTATTATTATATATTATATATCTATATATATATATATAATATATATATATATATATATATATCCGATTTTACAAGTGTAGATACTATAAATCAAACTTTTTATAATTTATGGAATATATTAGTGTTTGTGTTGCCACACACGAGTTCATTGATATTATTTATATACATTTCAATAAAATTTTTAATAATATACCCCATGATAGATTTATGTAGTAGCTATCACAATATGGTATAAGTATAGAAGTTTATGACTGGTTAAAAAAATCTGTTGGGCAACAGAAGAGGTTGTGGAATTGTTAATTGCATAAAATGGAAACTATCAAGCGAGATGTAAAAAGTAATGCCCCTCATGGTTTTGTGGTGGGAACTTGTCTTTTTATAATCTATAGAAATGATTTGGATGATGGAATTAAAAGTAGGGTTTATTAATTTCCATATGATACTAAATTGCCAATTCTACTTGTAACCACGAGAATTGTAAGAAGTGCGAGGTACTTTACAATTGCAATTTAAATAGTGATTTCAATAGACATAAAACAAATGGCTAGAGCCTATGTTCAACGAGAAGGACTTGGATCCTTTATATTAATATATTAAGTATATTTCTAAGCATGAGGTAATTTAAGAGATAGTACAACAATTTCTTGTAGTTTTGCGAATAGGTGTTATTGGATGAGATTGAAGGAACTGGGCTTGTTTTCTATGGTAAGGGATTTCGTTATAGGGGTGCTTATGGATTGTTTCAGTACTAAAACTTTTGTCACACATCTATTGAGGAGTTATGTTCTTCATACTAGATCATCGATATTAACGCGGTCAAATTAGATATAAACATTCGATTGTCAATGTTGCCAGGAAACCGAATTTTCTCGAAACTTCTGAGTGGGTTTGATCTCAAATGTATAGGTGTAAGTGTTTCTTGCACTAAAAATAGTTGTGAACCAGGTATATAATGTTTGACTTTAATTTACATGATCTGTTTTTTCTTATATTTATTGTTCTATGTTTATAGAAGCTGGTATAGTGAGTGATGATATCGAAAAAATCATATTTGACTTTTAGGGAATTTAACGGCTCTAAGTGAGTAATTGTTAGAGTATATTTATGACTTTAATTCTCTATGTGGTTTGAACTTAAATTGCATGTAACTTAGAAGATGGGTATGGTTGTAATATAACGATTATTCTTGAAATATTAACATTTTACAGAGAACTGATTGTTAGAAGAAGTTTATAGTAATAAACCTTAAGTTCGCAAACATCTTCTACTGAATATCTATTAATGCAAGAAGTATCCGGAACAAACTAAATTAATTTTAAGTTCATCCTAAATCCGTATACAATCATACTATATATATAATATATAATATTATAAATAATAAAGGGTCAATGAGATTATTATTTTCTGATAAATATTTATGGTTATATATATATGAATATATATATATATATACTAGTTATATAGTATATAATTATATAATAGTAAGTATATATAACGTGGATGTGTTTGTTGTGTGCATAGATTGCAAGTAATAATATCAGCTATAAAGTACATTAGAACATAGCCTCTTATATTTTATCAACAGAGCGCTTTATAATAGTAATAAAAGGTAAGGTAAGCCCAATATGTATGTTTGTTAATGGCTTTTTTATTCTTGTAAGTCTTCAATTTAACGAAACAATTGTCAATTTTGAAATATTCTATAACGGGAAATAAATCATAAATAAGCCAATAAATAATAATATATTATAAATAAATAAAAAATTTATTTGAGTAGAACCTACTCTCAATATTTAAATTGATACTAATTTAATTAGTTAAGGGACAGAGTAAGTTAAGAATTTTCTACTTTAATTATGAACTGCACCCACTACTCCCCTGTATATTTTATTCATTGATTATTATTATTAATTATTATTTATTGATTATTACTTATTATATTAAATTTTATTATGTATTACATATTATTTATTATTATTATTATTATTTTATATTTTTATTATATATTTAGACTATTAGCAAAGCTTTTGAAACCAGTCATTTATACTCTTCTCTCTCTCTCTCTCTCTCTTCTCCTCTCGTTCATTCTCTCTCCTCCTCTTCTCTCTCTCTGCTTCTCTTCTCTCAAATCTTCGTCTCTCTCTCTCTCTCTCTCTATATCATATATATATATAGTTAATAGATGATTATATATATATAAAATATATAATATATATAAAGATAAATATTATAATAATATATATATATACAGAAAATGTATATCTCGTAGTAGTCATTATTATACTTTTGAATAACACCGAAATCTAACTTACCTGATTGGAGTTTATATAGTGCACAGAGTAGGTCCTTGAAGGAAATTAATACGAGTATCTATCGTCACCAAATGACTAGAGTGGCGCGAACCTTCTGAAGCTTGATAACCAGCCTGCCTTCGGCCAAATCAAGCCGGATCGTGGAAATGGTTCGTACGTTCAGATTAAAGAGAAGGTCCTTCGTTCGTTTGACATGAGACATGATGATATGATTTTGTTGCGTGCGTTGGTAGAGTGTTTCTTGTATGTAATGTTGTAATACTTGCGTTATGGTTTTTCAGTGTTAGTGTGGGGGGTCTATATTGAAGCATTTATGTGTATATTCACAGCTGTAAAATGAATCAGAATCATCCTAATGATACGATATCCTTCTAGTGTCGTAATCAGGTAAGGGCCGGAATTCAATCTATTAGCTACGCTCGTAAGAATGAAAACATATGATCCTGTAAAGCGGAGAGAATTACATATTATTAATTATATATATATATTATAATATACTATTATGTATAAAGTAATGCATATGATGCCATTTATAGATGGGCACTATATATATATTAGTGAATATATTCAGCTAGTATATATATATATAAATAATATGGTATGATTATAATATAGATATGTTATGAGAAGTATGATATGATCGATGGGGTATACTACGCAGGTCTTTGGAGTATGGGATCTATGATATAAGCTATCTGTATATACATCATGTCAATTATTATAACCTGGCAAATGCGTTCCTGGCAAGAGCAGGACCCTATTCTGTTAATGAGACATGTGTAACATTGTGAGAAATAAAAGATAGGAAAGAGTGAAGCATGGGCATGAAACCGTACCCGAATCGCCCCTAAAGCAACTTTCATATTTGTGGGGATCGAACTGGCAGAAGTATTAGTCAACGACATGAAAGAAGATCTCAAGAAGTAGAGGGCAAAGATTAGTCATAATGGAACAAGAACGCCTGGAGTAATGATTAGCCACAACTTAGAAAGCCTAGCATTGATAAATGCTTTGCCACATAATTCGGCACAATCAGAGTGGGCCCATGGGGGCCGAGCAGAAGGGGATGCCCACGCCGTCGTGCGTGTCGTGGTTTTCGGACAAGAGACGTCGGGCACCTGGTGTTTCCTGGTCTTCGGCGTAGAGGGGGGCATCGTTTCAGACGGGGTTGGTAGAATGCGCGTAATTAGTGGAAGTGTTGCAATGCGAGTAATTAATTTCAGCGATCTCAATTGCTGTAGTTAGTACCTTTAGAAAAAAGATTGAGAGACAATGTCGTGTTGTAAAGTAAATAGTCAAAAGAGCTAGAAAGTAATGGATAGGTTATTAGTTTTTTGTTCTTGGAATCAACAGTATTTAGGGGTGAAACCAGTACTCCATAAGGGCGGGTAAGACCCTTATAAGGTCAAAATAACTGTATGGTAGGAAAGAATTCTCTCAATCTGAAAAGAACTTCGTGTCGTTAAAACCGACTTAGAGTTTGTTGCTTAAGTTGAGTCCACGAATATTTTTATTGTCAGGAGCAAGATGGTAGAGCCGGCAAAAGAGGCAGGAAAATTTTTATTATATTTGATAGGGAGATAGGTTGAAGCAAAATATTTAAAGAATTAAAGTTCACAAGATTGAGTCTACTCTACAACGAAATCTTATCTAAATCAGTCAAAATTGAATCGAAAAGTTGAAGTAGGGAAGGAACTATAATGCAGAAGATGCAAGAGATTTATCTGATTTAGGGTATGTAAAAACGTTACAATTTTAAGTAAAAAATTTTTGACTTAATCAAGATGATCAATAGATCATAGATTCAATAGAATGCAATAGATCATGATTGGACAGCAGGGTGAGGAGGGAGGTGGGTTTGATTTACTGTTTTACTCTTTGAGGTATGTAAAACATGACAATTGTTAGTAAAAAATTTGACCTTAATCAATAGATCAATAGATCAATCGATCACAACTGGTCAGGAGGGGGTGGATGGTGGTTTGATTTACTGGATTTTCCTGCTTTAGACTATGTAAAAACGTAAATTTGGAAAGTATAACATAAAATGAATAAGAAATTTTTATTTATTATTTTAATTTATTTATTATTATTTATATTTTTTTTTTCTTGATGGTTCTGAAACCATTATTTTCGAAATCTACAGACTCGTAAACATATACAAAAGCATTCGAAGCAATTTATTGAAGTTTATCATTACAACAAATATTTAAAGCTATCCACTGTATCGTCTCCAGCAACCGGTGCAGCTGTCACCTTCTACTCCTCTGAGTCCGATACTCCTTCTCATTCTTCTTCCTTTCCTTCCCTTTCCTCCTCCTTCTTTCTTCTTTCTACTTCTCTTGCTGTTTTGCATTTCCTGCATTTCTTCTTCTTTATTTTTCAAAAAAGGGGGGACCCACTCCGAGGGGGTCTTCTGGAACTTCCGAAACCGAATCTCGCTTCCTTCCGAACTACCGTCTTCGCGATCCGACTCCTCTCTAAGTCCTTTCTCCTGAGTTTCTCTTCTAATGATCAAATTTTTTAAATGTTCGATTTGGCAGCGTCCCACCTTACGGGGGGACGCAGAGGAACGGTTGAAATCTCGTCTCCCCGACGAGATTGTACGTCATCATATAACATTCACAATCCAAATTCAGCGGTCCGATACGATTAAGCCTAACATGGTTTTTCAGCACGTATTTGACTTGGCGCTAAGGGGACAGCACCCACTTAGGGGTTGGACCTACGGCACCAATAAAACTCAACACTGTGATCAGTTTATCAACAGACATAGATTAATATTTCCAAGCTTTGAAAAGCGATAGCTCTACTTATAATCCAAGGCGAAATAAAATTGCCGCGGAGGTTTGGTTCACAATTAACTACAGGCGATTAATTCGATAATGTTTAATTTATTGTAATTATATATTTCTTTTCGTTACATTTTTCATTGTTAAACTGCCAACCAGAGCACGTAGAAAGACAATTTAAACATCGACATAGGGGTAATCGATCACGAAAAATCGATTGGAACCCTCAAAAATGATCTATCGATCATTTAAAAAAACCTTCTAGGGAACAAAAAAAACCAAAAAAACCCGCTTTGGGGCTCCGCCCCCCCCTTTCGGGGTTAAAATCCTCGAGTTCAGGCTCAAAAAAACAGCCTCGGAAGTCGGCTTCCAAGACCTTAAAATTTCGGTCTCACCCCGACCTTAAAAAATCCCTAGGTTTTGACGTATCAAAACCGTCAAAATCTGATGAAATTGATGGAAATTTCCGAAGTCAGCTGCCGACAATGAACTGGAATTTTCCAAAAAAACCTTACCAAAATGATTTTCAAAGGTCTTCCCTTCGAAACGTTCAGGGCTGTCAAATGGAGAAATCCACCAAAATTCCTCCGGAAGTTGGGGATCTTGACCTGAATTATGCACAAAACGCTAAAAAAAAGGTATGCTAAACAAGTGGCCCAAAATGCTAAAAAAAGGACAAAATTTAAACGGAATTAGGTTGCCCGCTTTTAGGGAACCCAAAAAAGCAAAAAGCCCCCTCTGGGGGCTCTGGCCCTATTTTGGATCCTAAAACCCCGGCAAAAGGATGACCATAAGGGTAAAACCATATAGATGGAGTAGGAGTCCGGGGTCTCCTCGGGCCAGGTTTGCGGTAGGTTTGTCCACGCCTATACTACTAACTATATTATAAATATATAGTATCTATATATATATATATATATATATATATATATATAAATTATATATTAATATATATATATATGATATATATATATATATATATATATTATAATTATATATATTATATACTATATAGTATAATATATATACTATATATATATATAATATAAATATACTATATATATAGTATAAATATATATTCTATATATATATATATATATATTATACGGATATTATATATATATATATATATATATATTTAATATATATATATATATATATGCCTATATAATTCCAATTTTCAGCCTCAATCTATTAAATGTAAATTGTATTCTCCAGGGTGCGGGGAAGCGGGACCCAACTCGAACAATGCACAGCCAACCAACCTCTTTCCCCAACTCCGCCCTTATGAAAGAGATTTTCAACAATGGATTTACATACTTGTTCCGCACTAGTAATTGAAATTCAAACATAGAAAGGCTGAAACTGTGATATAATTTTAATTTTTTCCTGCCTTTTCTACTACTTGAGAGTCCGGCAGCCTGGCATCATCAATATATAGCGCCAGGTCATCACAATACTCTCTCAACTTGGAACACTAGTTGGAGGATCCAAGGCCAAAGTATTTTTCCTTGCAAGTTACCTCCCAAAGCGTGGTTAAATAAAACATTTTTTGCCATAGCTTTTCACCAACTGATTAGATCAATCAATTTGTATCTCTAGTCTTTTTCTTGGTGAATAATTTTTCAGATAATTTGCATACATATTTTGGTATGGTGTGTTCTTCATTTCACTACTGGACTGTAAAGAAATCTTCCAAGTGAATCTGTTATAGATTTACAACAAAAAGGTAAAAAAAAAAAAAAAAGGCGGTGTTGGTTTTTCCAATATCGTTATCGTTATTTTTTTTATTTTCTTTCTTTTAATGATGCGCAAATTAAACTGTTCTCGGGCCGGGACAATATAGAGGTCGAGAAGGAAAATTTTATTATATTTCTTTGAGTAGGAGAGAAGGAGTCAGGAATATATTTTGGCCATTAAACAAGAATTAAAGATTAATACAATAGTTAGAAGTCTAACTCATAATAGACCAAGCGAAATCTAACTAAATCAGTCTAAAACATTGAATCGAGAAAAGTGAAGTAGGGAAGGAACTCTTAGATAGGGCAGAAGATGCAAACAGATAATTCTTGAAAATAAGTGTGAAGTGAATATGAAATAGATGAGTAATTCAGATCACAGGAATGAATAGAATTAGGGATAAAGTAGGAGATAAAGCCGAACGAAACCTGAGGAACACCACAATTGACAGAAAGAGAAGAAGTTGCCTTAGAACGCAGACTTGACGATTTTTCAAAAAAATTTGCATTTATAACACGGGGGGATCTATGTAGTGCAATAGTATGGTATTATTCCAAAACCAAGAATCAAAAAGTTATCAAAGGCGGTTCCTTCTAAGCTCAGTTCTAATTACACTCTTAAGATATTCTTTTAAAAACGCGTCAGTCATTTTCACCATTTTAAAGATGGTTCAAAATGCTTCCTTAGCGGTTAGAAATTAACGGTATTACATCGGAGACAGAAGCCGTAGAGTTTTAAATTTTAATTTTTGGTAATTTTTCTATCTAAATCGTTTCAGACTAAGGCTTAAAATGCAGTGTGATGTTAGGGGTCATTTTCCAACATTAGTAAGAATGTTAAACTTTGGAATACGATCTGGGCGTACAAAGCAAGAGGTTCTTTGAGCAATACATTCTTTCCCATCAATGAAAAGTGTAACTATCCAGTGAGTTGGAAAACATCTTGATAAACAGTTTGCACTCAAATTATTTAAATGAACGATTCAGCTGTGAGAATCATGAGTCATTATTACAGCCCCAGATTGAGGTCGAGTCCATTGTCTCTCACCTTTTTAAAAGTTATCGCACAACCTTTTTGCATTCTCATGTAAGCGAGGGGAGGAGCTCCATCAGAAAGCCTTTCCGCGCAACAATTCCGCCAGGGTTCAGCGCGGGCAAAATTGAAAATTGCGATGTGGATCTTTAATAATGTGCGGATGCTCCGCGGATGCGGATGTTACCTGCATCACTAATATAAACCCATTCTTCTTATTCTATCTTCAACGTAAATATTAGATGTCTTTCAGTTAACTATCCTATATTGCACTAACATCTTATACGTGTGAAAATGGAAGGTCGTCTAATACAATCATCTCGGTTATTTTGGTATCTATTCTTATAGTTTTATACATCGTTGACATTCCATATTTTTCTTTTCTCGAAGCACATTTCGAGAGTTGCTTGCTTTGCTTTTACAAGAGGCTTTGGTGATGCCTTCCTCCGTTCAATTTTCCTTTTTAATCCTTCTTTTTAAACATTCGTTGGAACTCTTCAATATGTTTAATTTTTAGATGGTTTCTAAAACTTGATGTAACTCTCCCTTTCCCGGAATTATTCATGCTACAAAGTTTGCACTTAGTCATTTCATCGGATATGACATCGAAACAATCCCAGACAAAACTAGATGTATTTGACATTATTATAATAATTATTCTAGTTTGAATAGACACACAGAATTTTCAAATCCGATAAAAACAACACAACATTCGAACACGATAACCTTCACTACACGAACACGAAGGCTATAATATAAACAATCTGAGTCTAAACAGGAATTTAACTGACGATGATAAATATCCTAGGAGGCAACTCTAGTATTTACGTGTAACAAATGATTTTTGCGATAATATATAATATTCGTTTTATATTCGGGTAAAGTTTTCGAATACGAATAGGAATGATAAAAATATGCGAATATACTCGAATACTAATACGAATACGAATACAAATATGAATTTTCGGTCCATCTCTAATATTATATATATATATATATTTTATCTATTATATTATATATATATATATATTATATATATAATTATATATATATAAGTATATATATATATATATATATAATAATATATATGATATAATAATATATATATATATCATATATAGTATATATATATATATATATAATATAAGTAGCATACGTCATAGAGTCTGAACCTCGGGTACC